>NJDC01003860.1:0-14012 GCA_002245475.1 Calephelis virginiensis
CCAGTCGTCGGATCATCCCTATTAATACCTACTATAAACGCGAATGTAAGTTTATTTATTACACTTACTTTAATGTGAAAAATACTTAATCGATCATTATGAAACTTTGTACACTTGGAGGTATTAAAAACAGCATAGGATACTTTAGAGCAACGCGACCGGAGCCGCGGAAAAATCCTGGAAATAAAATGTATGTAAGATTATCTCGAAATTATGACATACCTTTCGAAAAAGGTATTATAAAATCAGTACCAGACTGAAGTTGAAATCGATTTTTGCAATTTCATGGCGCTTAATCATTATCTTCAAGTCTGAACGGGTTCCCACTGGAGAGCTACATAACTTTAATACGCGGGTATATCTGCAGAAAACTTTTATGTTTAATTTCAACATTATACTTTGTTCAAATCAAGCCTACATTTTTTACCCTAGAGTTGCTAAAATATTAAATTAAAGTATTATTTAAAAGTAAACAGCAAATAAGTTACATAATATACAAATGTATAAAAATAACTTTTTTGCCTATCTGCCAAATAAACGTCTTGAGATGCGAGTATCGCTTTGTGTCTCTAACACCGTAACCTTTTTTTAGTGGTAACAACCTACCTGGTGGTAACAACCTACCACCGCCTATTTTAGTACCGCCCTAACATTAGCGTTTTGAAGAGTATGGTAGCAAAAATCTAACGTACAAGGTTGAACTACGCGGCCTCAGATATTTTGACTACATGATTGATGTTTTTAGTTAAAATAGGCGCTGTGTATAGGCACATAATCTATAGGAAATCCACGCGTTTTCTCTTCCAAACCTCCAATTTTTTGTAGCGACTTATAAATGTAAAATTAATGTAATAAATACAAATATACATGTTTTTGAAGTGAAAACTTCGTTAGTTGCGTTGCGCACTTTTTGGAATGGGTAAAAACTTCTAAACTCACGTCAGGACACGTGACCTGATCGAAAATTCGTAAGACGGCGCAGGGCGCTTGCGCGAATGCCCGTGTTGCATGTTTGTATACGATAGCGCAATAAATGAATATTGTATTCTACCACATAAATTATAGTACTTTCATACTGATAATAAAGCAATTTGTGCAAAATTATTTCCTAACCATTCCAACATATCAAAAATGCACAACGTTAATATCCAATATTTTACTTCTGCCGTTTTTTTTATTATATGTAACTATTACATCATAGTAATTTTATGAACATCCAAAATCTGTGCTACAATTTACAAAGTATTGGTTCTACGGTTAAACGGCAGCTATAAATCTCGCTTTGCTACGTACTGTGTAGCATGCTTTTACTTGCCTTCTACGAAACTTACATTTGCTACGGTGCGTGCTACGAGAATGTTACTAATTTTAAAATCTTTTTTTTATTCTTATATTACTTTTAAATTAAGTGAAAATAATTTATTCCCAGAATACGTGTTTTAGGATATTATATAAAAATATTCAGTAATACCAACATGTTATTGTGCCACTTTGTTGTATGTGTTTTAATATTTAAAAAATATATTTGTAATTTCAGAATTTAGTAAAACTAATTTTCTAGTTTGATTGAGATTTATTCTAGTTTGGAAACTCAGATCTTAAATACTGAAAAAGATAAATATTGAAATATATCGTTATTTTGAATTATTTATTTGCAATGAATTTAATTAATGTTTTAAACAATGTATCAGATTGAGTAAGTTTAGCGGATAGTACTGTCTTGCGCAATATCGTTCTAGTTAGTGTGCGTAAATTTTGTATAAATTAATTAATCAAACATTATTTGTTAGAGACATTTTCTAAATACCCATTGTAATTTCCTTATTTTCGCTTTTTAATATTTAACACTCTTTAATTTGTTTGAGGCTAATATTACTATGCTAGGTGCTTACAAAATAAACATATTATCATATTGTAGGTATTCCTTAATGCATTTGCCTTAGGTTTTCATTTTGACGTTTCTCTAGACGTAATGATACCTATTCCAAAAAAGTTCAGAAATTGCCCGCAACATGACACTATTCTCGTAGACGTCTACGAAGGTCGTAGCACAAAAAGACGCGTTCGCGTAGAATCAACGATAGCACTTTCTAATCATACAACGACCTCTAGGCCCTAGCTAGTCTTAAGGTTTGCATCCCTTAAAAATATTATCGTATTTATTTTACAGTGGCAACATTGAAGTCGGAGTGATTGGTCGTCTTTGCTTTTTGATCGAAACTGTGCTGTGTGCGATGTAATTGGAAGAAAACCTTTGCTAGACATAGACTTCGATGGTCCGACAGTTACATCCGTGGCAAAAAATCCGTAAAATTGTGATTAGTTTATGGTACGTGTTAAAATTACGAAAGGAGGCACTTATAAAACAAGGTTGATTCATTTTGAAGCCAGACAAAAGGAATCGTGGCATACGTTTCGCTGTGTAGTAATAGTGGTGGAGTTGGGTATAGCAAGACGATTTCAGAAAAGAAGAGAAGTGGAGGTTGGTGGGTCAGCATGAGCGCGCGGTAGCGGGGCGCAGGCGCGGATCGATCGCGCGGCATCGAACGGCGCCGGCCACTCGGCGGGCTAGCTCGCCGCTCAGTCGCGCGCGGGCCGGCGTGCGTAGCGCGCGCGTCTTTGTACGTGCATGGCGCGCCTGTCTGAATGCCTCGCGCCCTCGGGGAATGGCTTCGTCCGAGGAAGAGACGACAACCGCGTCGATCCATGAAGATGAATGCCTCAGTGTGCGAAAATGGTGGTGCTTCCTGCTGTCGTCGATCTTCACGTTTGTTGCGGGCCTGCTGGTGGTGCTGGTATGGCGCGCGTGCGCTTTCGTCTGCTGCAGCAAGGAGCCCGAGCTGTCGCCCAACGACCCCAAGCAGAAGGAGCAAAAGGCTGTGCGCCAGGGCAAACAGGAGTTCGAGGGCACCTTCATGACCGAAGCCAAGGATTGGGCCGGCGAACTGATATCCGGTCAGACAACAACAGGACGAATTCTGGTAAGTGCCTTCTTATTTCTCCTCAATTAAGCTACATTTTTATATTTTTTTCTGCAGATTTTTAACTACCTACAGTTTTTTTAAGAAATGCTACTACCAAACGTATTATATTACCCAATTTATGTTGCCTTTAATAAGTCCACGGTCAACCAAATTGATAAATAATCTTATGCTTTTATAGCTTTATTAAATTTTTATATTAAAAATTAGGGATGAAATTTTGATATAGAATCGCTTTTTTGTTAAGGACGATAAAAAAGGACGATAAGAGGAAGGTAAGACGATTTAACTAGACATTAGAAGACTAAGTTCCTCAACACACTGTATGTGGTTGTAAATTTCTGATATAGATACCTAGAGCCCTGCATGGGAACGATATTAATAAATAATCCTGTGTTCTCTTGACGAATTTAAAGTGTTATCATATAGGTGAGGCATTACTTAGACAACTCATGCACTATCACGCCTACCCTCAATACATTATAAACCTGACCCCGTCATGACCTACATAATATTTTATAAAATCTATTGTTTAATGCCTATATCTTTGTTGTATTTGGTTTAGAAGTGTTAGTAAATACCTAAATTGTATTACGACCTTTCCACTTCGTTTTATTAAACACATTTTTACTAAATGACGTCGCTATTGAATTTACAAAAGATGCGTGACATGAAATTAGATTATGAATAATATTATAGTTTATAAAAATAAGTGTATTACCGTCTATTGTATTATATTTAGAGCTATTGGCTACAAATTAGCCTTTAGTACCTAACTAGAAACCAAAATTTCAGCTTAGTAATTTAAATTTAGGTTACGTTAGTGTGATCATAAAATTCTGGAAGTTATGTCACGCATTTTGAGAATGGATAAACTAGATATTAGTGATGGTCCCGTACCTGACATTGGCTAAATATGTCGTGAAAACCGATTGAAAGCCATATTTATAAACGAAGAAGATATTAGTTGGTCGTAGGTATTACTAGTCTTACTTCTAGCACTCTTCTTCGCTTTACAAAGATGACACAAAAATATTGGCCGTGTGACGTCACTGAAGTGGAAAATATGAAGTTTTACTGTGTAGAAGATTCGAGAGATTATCGTTTTCGTGTAATTTCACTTTCACCTCACATTTTTGTTTTTATATTTTGTTCTTTACGTGTTTTTAGGTAAATTTAAAGTTATTTAAATTAATGATGATTTCGGATTTTTGATTCTGTTCTCACACAGAAAGCAAAAACTTCATACAACACCTAAGCAATGCAAAAAGCAAAAAACAAATATGAATTACATTCATAAAAAATGCTTCTTGCTTATCTTGATCCGTTAAATTTTACAGGAATAGGAATAAAACATAAAAAAATACATGTTATTAAAATTTAATCAAGATCAAGAATACTTTGCCCTAAGGCAGAGGTTCCCAAACTTATTTCATGTAACGCCCACTTTTAAAATCAGTTGTTTTGTAGCGCCCCCCCCCTCGTTTTTTTCTTGTCAATAACCTCAATAACATATTTGTTGCGCCTAGTTTAAAAAAAAACATTTTTTTCAAGATTTATACCGCCCCCCTCTAGGCTTCCAGCGCCCACAAGGGGGCGTTATCGCCCACTTTGGGAAAGGCTGCCCTAAGGCAATTAATTTGAAACCGCTTTAAATGCTTTTAGTATTGACTTTTAAACCCCTAATGCAAAATATAGGGTTAAAATTTTGACGTGTCTGCCTGTGTGTGCTTGTTTGTTTGTGGCATTACTACTTTTGAACGGATAGACCAAATTCGATGCGGATTTTTTGTTTCAAAGCTAACGTGATCGAGATGTTTGTTAGCTACCTAATTTAATCTGGGTTATTGGTTTTTTTGTGTTTTAAATCTGGTAAACCACTGAGTTATCGCTTTAGTTTTCATTTTTATCATCTTGGTGTGCGGCGAGCTTTACCTTGTAGAATGGCTCCGTCAAATCAATTACTAGTTTTGGTTATTTTTTAGTTTTTTACCTATTCCGCAGAGCAGTTTTAGAGTTCTAGATCATAGTCAGATTTAAACTCAAGTTTATGTTTTGTTCATCATACCAGCTACTAAATGCAATTTTTCTATGATGACAGCTTCATGTGCTAATTTATAGCCCTCGCCAAAATGAGCTTCAAACAAAATGCTATATAGCATCCAATGTACTTTATTTTTACTTTACTTTTATTTTTGTGGTTTATTATTGCTTTACACCAGCATTCGGTCAGTAGAATAAATTGTACAAATTTGAGGTCTTAAAATACACTAGGTTTTATATATCTATCATCTTTGGATTTACTTTTGGTAAGGAATATACACCTACGGATAGCAAAGATAGAAATAGTTCGATGGAAGCATGCAACTTCGGCTCTGAAAACTCCACTACGATTAATTAGTATAATTATATAAAACAAATTTGTTTGCCTAGAAAAGTACTTTCGACTGTTTTCTGTAGAGATACGTAGAAAAAATATTATGGATAAACCATAAAGGATTTTTTTTAATTTTTATTATTATTCATTCACCCAACTACTTAAAGGGCAGGTAAACTCCTTTGAAGTCTCAGGCTAATGGGAAAATTGTGCCGAGTATGGCATTTATCTGCTTGACATTTCCAACATTGTTTCCTATCTGCATTTGTTTATTCTAAAACACTGCAGAAGGCTAAAAGCTACATTTATTTATACTCGTGGTAACTTATTTAAGACAGCGAACAACCAATCAACTTTCCTAATGTTATACACCATAGATGTTACTGGTGTGTCCTCGTACACGTTTCGAGCTTTCATTTCCATTATGAAGGGGTAGAATTAAAAGCTCACGTGGTGTTCATTATATTGTAATTTGCGCTAACAAGTAGTACATGCTGTTTATTATACGGAGACGGTTTAAATTATTAAAGTGAGACCTCAAACGGCTCGGAGCTTTTGTTTGTTATTTACTAAGTTTTTTTGCATAAAAATACTTTTTATATCATTGCAAAATTGTTATTTCATTAAAGATTTTCGATAACATATTCTCGTATCACTATACTCCTTGATAATATAGGTTTCAAATTCATACTATAGAAGACAGAAGAAAGATTTGTTTGATTATAAAGATTTTTTTGTAATCATAATCCTAATGACACATATACATATTTTCGAAATCTAATTGTTTTTGTTTTTTCTGGTGCACGTTTAAAATTACGTTATTGAGTTTATTTTTGTACAACAGTATTGAGTTTCCATGAAGCCACAATGTGAATGAACGCTGCGCAATGGCAATGGAAACGAGGAATAGAAATTTCTTGAAATTCGGAAAGTTCTGTAATTAGTCTGAACTAAAAAAATATCATTAGTGCCTTATGTTTTGAAAATAGTGTTCAAAAACATGGAAAAATTAATGAACGTGGAGGAAGCTAGACGGGTCTACAGGAATCCATCCTATGACTTCGTGTGTATATAAATAATCAGCATATATAGAGCATATTTCTTTATTTTATATTATTTTGATGTATGGAGAGCTGACTTCGTTATTTGTTTTCATATCTATATAAAAATCGTAAACCGGTTTATAGAACACCTGACTGCCAAGTTTTAACTCCGTATTTCTAATACTTTGGAGCCAAGTGGCTCTGATGGACGGACAGACGGACATAACATATATGTACAGGTTCCGTTTCACGTAATTCGGCTACGGAAAATGCATGTATGCATGCATAGTCAGTGTTTATTAAGAACTAGCTATTTGCCCGTGACATCGTCAGCGTAGAACTTTCATCTCTTATTATAGATAGCTCTTGGAAGGGTTGATGTTTAAAAAAGTAGCCTATTTTTGAACTTTAGCTATATTCATGAAAAGTAAAGAAAAAAATATCTTCACGCCCATATCCCCGAAGTGGTAGACAAAGGCACAACGAGGGCGGGCACCCACGAAAAGCCGAAGACACTAAGTCAAGAAGAAAATTGGGGTTTTCCAATTTTGTAATAAATAAAATGTTGCTCGGTAGCAAGCCTATCGCCAACCGGGCACATATCCAATCCAACATTTTTTTTATTACAAAATTGGAAAACTCAAATGTTTCTTTTTTTTGCCCGACCCGAGATTCAAACCCTGGACCCCATACATTCAAGGCCAACACCTGAACCGCTAGACCACAGAGGCGATGATAGATGGCTAGATATCAGAGGTTATATTCATGTCTTAAAATATAATCAAAATCGGTCTATCGCATCTAAACAACAGCCAGATGTTCATATTTATATTATCACTGTAGATTTGCTTATGTTTATTAAGTTATTTTAAGGTTTGAAGGTAGCATGTTTTCATTTAAAATCCATCAGGACCTAAATCTTGGGTCGTCTGCTTTGTAAATCACGTTGACGTGAAGCCCATTACTTTCTAGTGACAGTTCCAGGTCAAACTTGCTGCCTGTGGTTTATTGAATGGGAATGAAGTATTTTACAGTTCAATTAGCACTTTTGATATTGATCCACAGTTAATTGTATTAATACTAAAGTCTGTTACGCTTACACGTCTAAAGTGCAAGACCGATTTTGTTGAAATTAGAATGTATAAAGTGACACTTAATATTGACAATATAATATCGAAGCTGACGAAGCCGCGGATAATCAGCTAGGTACAGTACTACTATTTAAATTGTGCGCTTCGGCTTTACACTTTTTACTCTTTTTACACTTTATACTTTTGTTTTTAAATTGGTTGACCTAAACAAAATTTAAGCAAAATGATTAATTATGTAATAACAACTCTGTATGGATATATCTTTAAAATACATTCGGATTCGGAACTTGACGATATAGCCGAAGCGCATAATTTAAATAGTACTACCATAACACTTTTATTCACACTAAACATTTTTATCACCGGACTTGCTACATGGCTATTTATTTACAAATAAAAATGAATCGTCAAATGTTATTGCTAAACCCAAAACTTAAGAATGGCTCTATTGAATTAATTCTAAACTGACTCGAAAAAGACTTATCAATTCGACTCTATGTTTTTTGTATTTATATAATTATACTTTTTTTTAAAAGGCAGATCATGGTTTCGAGGTCGTTCCATATTATTTTATCATCATCCGACAGTCATTAATAATGATGACGTCAAGATAGACTAAAATTTATGCGTTATTAGGTATGTATAACTCAAAACGACCAATGGTATGTCGATAAAATCTGTGCAGGACTATCTGGGAATAGTTAGCTATATTTTCAAAAAATAATTAATAAAACGTGATATTGAAATAGTTGAATTCGTTTTTTTCCAGTTTTACTATTCTAAAATATTTGGAGTATAGTTGGTAATACCCAACGGGTCATCTACTGTGTGTCATAATGAAAATAATTGTATTTATATATTTTACAAATTGCTATCTGTTCCGATAATCATGGTTCTGTCATAAATAAGTATCGTCTAATAGTACATACCTACAAAATATAAATCAAAAATTATGCAGTCTTAAATACTCTTGTTAAAATGTAAATAGTGTGTAATGTTTGAAGTAAATGAATCAGAATCAGAAAATATTAGCAAGAGAGTTCGAGTCGTTTTGGAGGTGGGACTAATAACGATATGAGATTTAAACCATTATATTTTTCCAACATTTCACAATATTTGTTGTAAATGTGTAGACAAAATTTACAAATATCACTTGTAAAAGTAGAATTATTTAATTTGTAAACTAACTGTTGCCCACGACTTTGTAAACATGTTGCAGTGACTTTTCGCGGTTAGTAATAGGAGTACAAGATTTTTGCAGTAAAAGTTAGATACCCTTAAGGGCCCATGTATGCTAAAATACGTCAGCAATATAATGTTTTTTCATACAAAGCAATCGTGGATCTTGGCGACAAAAATACACAAGATTAACATTAATATGCTGTATAAGACTATTGTTTCCAAAACACGATTCATTTCACTTTGCTCGATAGAAAAAAATCAAAACTTAACCCTTTTTTGAAAGCAAGACCCAGCTGCTGATGTATTTTCAATTATGAAAATACATCAGACACCAGATTTAACATAAACATAGATAAGTATTATACCTAAAAGATAATCGTTTCAGTTTTTATATTTTTTTTTCAAACTACTTTTATAGTCTGAAAAAAAGTGATTTGTTGCTTAAGACATTTACTTTGACATTTACATTTATATTTTACATTTGACCGCCTCGTTGGTCGAGTGGCTAGCGTACACGACTAACTACACCGACCAACCACGAGGCTTGGGTTCGATTCCCGACGGGGGCAGGTTTTTTTTATTATTTAAGTATCTCTATGTATTAGAATCGTTGACTAACACCCATAACACAAGCATATAATTTGCTTACTTTGGGGTTAAATTCAATTTGTGTGACTTGTCTAGGTATATTTATTTATTTATTTACTTTAGAGCGCAATATTTCATAGTAATCATAGAATGGGGGAGTGCGGCGATTGGCTTTTCTGGCTGACTAACGGCCAGTATTAATAATCAATCCTAATCCAAATCTTGCTGTCCAAGATTGATATTTTGATCCATTTTTATGTTATCGCTTGTCAATAACATATCTGTGGACAGGGTAAATATGGTAATTAGGTATAGGATAGGCCGGCGGAGACACAGCTATCTAGATTGCTTGAAATCCATCTTTAGAGATACTGTACATTATTAACATTGGCCGTAAGTGTGGGGGCCTTAATGTTGACCCAGACTATTAAAGCTACTACTACACAAAAAAAGTGTGTGAAAAGTGCACACAGACAACGATCGAAATTTAAATAACCCTTATTTTACATTCTGTAACCTGTATAGAATACGCAGCAATAGTCTAATGATTTAAAAATATCCCTTTAAATCGCCTCTGTGGTCTAGCGGTTCAGTTGTTGGACTTGACTGCATGAGGTCCCGGGTTCGAATCCCGGGTCGGGCAACAATAAGAAAATTGGCTTTTTCCAATTTCCAGAAAAACAAAAAAATGTTGCTCGGGATAGGATATGTGCCCGGTTGGCGATAGGCTTGCCACCTATCCCATTGTGGGACTTAGTATCTTCGGCTAGTCGTGGGTGCCCTGGTTGTGCCTCTGCCTACCTCTTCGGGGATATGGGCGTGAAGATACTTTACTTCTTTTTAGTTTTATTATATACACTGTTGTACTCATGTATAGATAAACGTAATCGTAACATGCATTGTTAGCAGATTTTTATTGTTACACTAGCCGATCCGGTGAACTCCGTATCGCTTGATATTAATAGCTTGCTAATAACAGTTTGAATGGACAAAATTGAAGTGTAGTTTTTCCCACTTTCTCTGCAATTTTCCGGTTTTTCTTTTCATATGATTATTTTCATGACAATAACCGATACAACAAAAAAGATTTAGCAAAATTTGTCCATCCGTTTAAGCGTGATTCGACGACCACTCGAAATAGGGGTTAATCAACCGACGAAAAAAGGAGTAGGTTCTCAATTCGACCCGTATGTTTTTTTTTGTATGTAAGTTACTCGATTATTCTAGTGTTTGTGGACGGATTTTCAAAATTGTTTTTTAATTGAAAGCTTATACTCCCGCCGGTGGTCCCATTGTAATTTCGTTCAGGTCTACATTAGCATTCATGAGAAAACTGCATATGTTTTAAATTTGAAGTCGGTTTTTCGCAGTTTTACTGCGTTTAAATTATTTTTGTATAGGGATGATAAGTGCTCAGAATGGTATAATAATTTAAACTTGACTACATCCTAACTGTTTAGTGAAGGAAAATGTGATTTTATGACGAAAGCCCAGGATGTCCGGAGTAATGAAAAGAGCAATAATAATTACCCACATTACGTCTTCTCTGTCTCTGCGGCTGGTAATTGCCACCGTTTAAAACCTGACATTTAATTAGCTGACAACTTCATTAGTAGATAATTATGAAACGAAAACACTTGACCTTTAAGGCAAGTTGAACCACTGATAACATTTTTGTAACAATATAAACGCAAAATAAAAGCCGACTGAATTTTTATCTAAAGGTATCGTCGGTTAATGTATTATTTAGATGTAACATAACTTAAATAGAGTTTGCAGATCGCTGCTAGTGCCAATAAAATTTGAAGAATTTTCTCGGTTTCTTCAGTGCCCCATGATCAAATACAGGCCTGAAGACCATAGGACTTTGATAAAGGGAATATCCTACTACTTTTTATCATAATGTGCTTATATTTAATCTGTTTATACTATTATTTATTCTGTTCTCATACTAATGTAGTTGACAACCACATTCGTCATTTACACACTACTTAATAGAAAAACCGATATTTAAACATTTCGCCCGGATTGGTACCATCGCCTTATCTGTTCTTGCCGCCGTAACGTCAGTGCTTGCCGTTGACATGTTCCGGTTGGGAGGATAAGGTAGCTGTTTTGTATGCAACTATCCGAACGACACAGTGACTGTCACTCACTTTCAATCGGACTGACGTTTGGTCTAGTATTAAACTAGCTTTGATTACGAGTACCACGTTTTATTGCTGACGAAAGTCCACGAACATATTAGTAGCCGGTATACTTACTTTTGCTCGAAGCCTAACAACCCGGTCTCAGTTTGGCAACGCACTATTACCACTTTTGGTGTCTCGAGGCGGCGTGAATTTTCTACCATCAGGAAATTCGTCTGCTTGTTTGCCTTCCAATAAAAAATGTTTCATAATTAAAAGTTCCCGTCTGTTTTGAAAACATGAAAGTACCTAAGTTTTAAACAAGGTTCATACTTAGAGAGGCTAAGATATTTAATAAGAAATACAAACTTCACACACTATTTTGGATGATTATTTATAACTAGCTTCTATTTACGGCTTCACCCGGGTGCCACATTATATTTTTTTATAAATTGTACCCTGTGTTTTGTTCTGAAACATCCTTATAGGAACATAGTTTCAGTTTCAGTTATCTAAATCCATTCAGTAGCTTATGCGTGAAAGAATAACAAACATCCATCTTTTCTTACTTTCGCTTTTGTAAAATTAAGTAGGATTAGTAAAATTGGTAACGTGTCGATATTTACTTGTATCGTGTAAATCAGAGGTTCCCAAACTTATTTCATGTAACGCCCACTTTGAAAATCAGTTGTTTTGTAGCCCCCCCCCCTCGTTTTTTTCTTGTCAATAACCTCAATAACATATTTGTTGCGCCTAGTTTAAAAAAAAACATTTTTTTCAAGATTTATACCGCCCCCCTCTAGGCTTCAGCGCCCACAAGGGGGCGTTATCGCCCACTTTGGGAAAGGCTGGTGTAAATGATTATGCAAACGTATTGGAATAAAATTTATTATCGTTATATTATTATTAACAGTAAAGTTTTCCAAGCTATAATTATTGCAGAAGAACATAATAGTAGAACATGTAGGAGAAGATTCATTAATGTCTTGTAAACATGGCACGTGGTGTTAAAGTTCATTTTAAATGGCGGTATTTATCAATGCACAAAACAGACTGATAAATAACAAACATAATTAAAAGACGGGTCATCTACAGATAACTCCAACATGGTAGACGCAACTGGTGTTAAAGGTCATTTTTTATGTCAGATTCATTAGAGAGCTCTAAGTAATACTTCAACTTGCTGAACAAAAAAACGCTGTGATTAGACCAGTTCACCTTGAGTATTGAACTTGACGAATCGATTTTCGTACGAATTTAACAAATGCGATAGGTATTACATCAATTTGCGGATAACTGGAATGCAAATCGCGTTGCAATATATTGCAAAAATCATAAAGCAACGATAACGTATTTTTTTTATCTTTTTTTATGTAATTAACAACAAACAAATACCTACACCGATCTCCTTATGGTAAACGACACTTACAACTGTTGTTATATAGCCCTGATGATGCTTGTATAGCGAAACCGGTTGGCTAAACCATAAAAATAAAAAATTATAAAATATATTGTGGAAAGTACAAGTGTTTCTAAGTAAATTGCATCAAGAATGGAATTCCACCAAGCACCGACAATAAGAAGTATAGAATCTATCTGTAAACGACACTCATGGCCTGTAGATACAGTCTTTGTAACTCATGAAAGCGAGCGGGCTTTACGTTATAAACCTATGGATTACTAAATGGTAAATTTATTTGCTTAAAGTTGTACTTAGAAAAACTTATTTTTCATCCTTAGCGCTAACCACACCGATTTCGCACTCACGCACACTTTAACAATATATATATTATAAACACCTATTTGCCACAAGTAAATCCCGCTTGCCTTCTTGAGTTGCAAGAACTATACCATAGATTTTATAGGTGCGTCGTTGTTCTGTGGCTGGGATATTAAGCAAATTATGTGAATCTTCTGGCTACCATATCCTCCGAACTAGAACATGACACTCATTATGGTGGCAGGAATAGCATTCTACCGCTAGTAGTCTTGTTAGTAACGACTCATTTAACCTATACTTACCTTAAGAACTCAACTTTTCTAAATATATGGCAGTCCTAAATATTATGGTTATCTTTTGATCATACGTACATAAAATTCGGTACACAAATAGGTCAATACTGTGTCCCAAATCATCAAAACAGACTACAATCATTTATCTCTTCTCTCAGTTAAAATTGTTAACGTCTTTATTAAAGGTAGAATACCTAATAGTACAGTTTAAGGAGTAGCTTTTATTCTATTACCCTGTAACAGGGAGGTGTGACTCTGCATTAACTATTTTTCAACTTTATATGCTTCTTGGGAGTACAAGACAGAACTCATGGAGCGATTTTCAACCGCGCCTGCGGCGGTCGGTAATTTTTGCGGTCCCGCCGCCGCTTCGGTTGAAATTATCGACCGCAAACTTGGCGGTTGATAATCGCGCGGCTGGCGGTTGCGGTTAAATAATTAGTACAAAATGGTCGCCCGCCAAGCGATCGCAGAGCACGCGGTTGCAACCCGCCGAGGCGGCGGGAGATCGCCGTCCGCACGATTTTACGGGCAGACGACGGCTGCCGCGGGATCCGCAAACAACCGCAGGCGCAGCGGGTGAAAATCGCGTCTTCACTTTTTGCATA
>NJDC01003860.1:16711-47306 GCA_002245475.1 Calephelis virginiensis
CTTGTAAGTTGAAAAAAAGAGGTGCTGTTGTGAGGTTTTTTTGACCTTATCATGACGTAACTAGGAAATGGACTGACTTCTAATCTAGCTAAATTACAGGTGACCGTCAAGATTATTTATTTGTGACACTTGTTTTCTCTTTATATTGATGTCATTAAAATATATGTATCTTCACGCCCATATCCCCGAAGAGGTAGGCAGAGGCACAACCAGGGCACCCACGTCTAGCCGAAGATACTAAGTCCCACAATGTGATAGGTGGCAAGCCTATCACCAACCGGGCACAAATCCTATCCCGAGCAACATTTTTTTATTAGAAAATTGGAAAAATCAAATTTTCTTTGTGTTGGCCGACCCGGGATTCGAACCCGGAACCTCATGCAGTCATGTCCAACACCCGGACCGCTAGACCACAGAGGCGATTACACACAGAGAAAATATATGTGACACATAATTTTTTTATTTCTTTTTTAACCCTAAAAAACAATGGTGAAGAATGAGTACTACATGCATTTTCTCCCTGTGAATTATTAATTTTTAGGATAAAAAAAGAAATTGAAAATTTATATATCGTATTTAAATTAACGTTATACAAGTTCACATTTTGAAATACTTGAAATACAGTATTTCCTGGTACAGCTTATTAAAAAAAATAATGCATAATTTAATTATTAACTATATGTTCTACCAAGGGATACCTATATCTGTACTAATATTATAAAAAGGAAAGGTTTGATTTCATAAATGATTTCACCTTTAGATGGCCACATTATCCCTGAGTAACATAGGCTTTGTTTCATCAAAATCGGTGCCGTAGAAGTCAAGTTATGCAGGCGAAGCTGCGTGAAACGGCTAGTATTCAATACACATGGATCAAGGGAAGATGTTTAATTAGTAGTCGTCTTTTTTGCTTTACATTTATCGATTAGTATTTTTTATCTAAAGTTCTGGAGGGTTTATTTGTTAACAACTGAAAGATTTGGATTACATATAATGTTCGTACAGCTATAAATAAATAGTAAATATCCCTCGATTCATTATTCGAATTAACCCCTAAGACAATTTTTCCTATGATGCTATTACATAAGGGTTGACAGGTGTTAGTCAATAATAAATCATACAGCATAGAAAATACTTAAATGTATCACTTATTTTTAATAAACATACCGAAAATTCATCAAAAAAATGTCTAACCCTTTCAAGAATCGAACTCAAGCTTATTGGTTGATCGGAGACGTTAGGCGTGTACGCTAACCGAGCGAGTCGAGGACCAACGAGGCGGTTAATATATTTGGAATTTTGTCTTGAAAATAAAGTAAGTATGTTTTATAATATACATGTATATGTGCTACTAATTACTAGCTGCTCCGGCGGACTTCGTTCCACCCGTTCAGTTCGTGTGGGAAAAATTAAAATGTTGTTTTTTTAAATTGAAATGGTGTTTTCCTCAAAGTCGAATGTCGGATAAAAAGTATCTTTTGTCTGTCTCCCGATCAAAAAAGCCAAATTGGTTTAGCCGTTCTTGAGTTATAAATAGTGTAACTAACAAGATTTTCTTTTATATACCTATATAGATTTAATAGATGCGTGTCAATAAACTAAGGGATAATAAAAATGGCGGCAACCATTCTAAATGATTAGCAAACAAAAATCTTTTGTGGTAACGGACTTGATAAAATTAACGAGGCTCTCAATATACTGCTAATTAATTTTTACGATCGGAGTCGGGATTGCTACATGTAAACCATTCTAATTTAATAACACTGAAGATTTTCTGATATTTGCCTTATTTATGACCGGCCTCTTTAGCCGAGAGGTTAGCGTACACGCTTCCACCGATCAACTTAACATTAATGGTTTAAACGATTAATATCACTGTATGAAATATAGTACTAGGGATAATGAGCATAGCACAAAGTTACTGACCTAAATCTGATGGTTTATTACCAAAATGATAGATATGCGTCATACAACAGGTTGGAAACGCAACCTTAATGTCTTTTATGCCGTCATCGTCATACGTTCAATTAAATTAAACTGCTGCGTGAAAAAAGACTTACTGAATTTTACGAGTAAATAATTTAGGCGTAGTAAAACTGCAAAAACTGAAATCAATTTCAGCAATCGAACCTGAGTCCTTAATTGATCGGTGGAGTCAGGCGTGTATAGTAACTTTAAAGGAAGAAAATTTATAGAAATTTATCCCAAGCACAGGGCAAGTGCTTAAATAAAAATACGGTGTATAGTAACTATTTGACCAAGTAGCGACTAAATTCAGTTGGTGATTGGTGATAAAACCAACATAATTTAGGCATAGTAAAACTGCAAAAAACTGAAATCAATTTCAAGATTATGTTTTAAAAGCGAAACAGAAATGACGTCAAATTCAATTGACATTCATAAAAAATGTAGGAGTCGAAAAACTTCCTCCTATTTATAGTCGGTTAAAGAGTTAATGAGTTTTAATATAGTTTGCTGCTATGATACCCTTTTTTAGCGAATAGCCAATACCACTCGCGTTAGTCAGACTTTTAATAACGTTTTGAATATATTTGTATAAAGCTTAACATTCAGGAATAGTTAACATCATTTCATGTTACGTAAACAAGTAAAATAATGTTTATTGCGTCTTTGATGGATGTATGAAAGATTGAAGGATTATAATAATAATCTTATATAATCTTTGAATGATTCCGTTAAATATAGAACACAGATCATAATATAATGTAAGTTGTTTAATAATAAAGATAGTGATTATTAAAAAAATAGAGAAAAAGCCAAAAAGCATTTCTTCGTACAATTTTATTCTCCAAAATACATTTAAATTTACAATGTTTCATATTTTTCGCTTTAGGCCCCTTTAAATTTTATAAAAAAATGTATAACCCTAACACAACGACTGAAATTAAAATATTGCAGGTAATACTGTGCCATTGTATTCTTGAAGTTCAAATCTCTTAGACCTAATTTTTAAGGTATCTTTTCTTGGCGTTTTTTATTCGTGCTGGCGTCTCAGAAACAAACTACCAGCACGTGTTTTTTTGGCAAAGACAAATTTGGCCATTTTTGGCCAATGGGACTAGATGTGTGTGTCTGTGGCATCATAACTTTTGAACGGATGGCCCGATTTCGATGTGGATTTTGTGATTTAAAGCTGACGTGAGCAAGATGATCCTTAGCTACATTTCATGTGGGTTTTGTTGGGGGTAATTGAAATTTCTTAATTTTAGTATTAATACTGTAACAGCACATAATTACCACAAAAATAAACTTTGTTTTACCATAGTACATTATCTCTGAAAACTAATTGCTGTTTTCCCTAAGGACTGACATTTAATTTGTGTAATAGTGATTAAACGGGGCGGGTCTCGTACACGAGTCTATAGACTTATGGGGGTTCTGACGTCATACAATACTAATAATGAAACTAAGGCATTTTATTTAGTACTTGACTGTATTTTTTTAGGAATAGGATTATCTTTATGTATTTCGAGTGTTGTGTGTAGCATTGACTTGATGAGGTCTCAGGTTCGATTTTCTGAACCAGGAAATTTAAAATGTTTTTTTTTTAATTTTTAGTAGAGACAATGTTGCCCGGGTTTGAATAATTGCCTGGTTGGCGATATGTTTGCCACCTATCATATTGTGGGACTAAGTAGTACCTTCGGCTAATTCTTGCTAATCTTGATTGTATCTTTCCTGCGTTAGTGATAAACTGTGTTACAGATACAGGAAAGTATGATATATTTTTAAAGAATTTTCCTTATTTTTAGACTAAGACTATTAAAATGTTAAATAGTACACATTATTTAAACTTCAGAATACCTACCCTCTGTTTATTTTGCAACCTACCTACATTTTATTTTAAAATACGTTCACACGATTTCGTTAGTGCGTTCACCTAAAACGTTGACGGTTTCATATTTTACAAATACATATAATTGTGCATTTTTAATATTATAAGGTCATATATATTTATATATACAATGAGATCTGAGAAGTATTGGGAATACAACTGTAAATTTTAAAAATGAGAAAATAAATGCTACTATGGTTCGGTTAGGTTCAGTATGTGGATAGAATGTGAATGGATGTAGGTATTGAGGACACTGAGATCGGCATGTTGTATGAAAAAACTTATGAATGTAGAGAATCCTGCCATTCTAAACTCGATACTCTGCCCACTCCACTAGAATCTTGGTGTGAAGATGTATATGTGTGTGTATCTTGATTAATTTTATAAAGACAAGTATTATACACTTGCATTGTTTCACTCGCAAGATTTTTTTATTTTACAAAATTAGTCAACTAGTTTTACGTCTAGTTCATTATAAACTAATAATCACAGCCTAAAGTTTGTAGTTGGATATTATTTACGAAGAAAGAAAAGTTCAATGGTACGAATGAATTCAATATTTTTTACCATCGTGTACATCCACTTATACCCAGAAATGTAACGGTCTTGACTCGTCTATGCTGTCGTTAAATCGTATAAAACAAATAAAGCTTACGTCTTTACGGCAAGTACTTCTAAATTTGATTACACGCCCAAAGTTTTACGATTACGGCCATCGTTGAGAATATTGTGTGGATCGAGTGGTAAATTGATCTCATATTTTAAAGAAATAAACACTTGTACCTACCCCTAGCCTACCGGTTTCGCTTATACAGCATCATCAGGGCTAAAACAGTTTAAGTTTTAGCCCTGATGATGCTGTATAAGCGAAACCGGTAGGCTACTAATTATAAAGTAATAAATTATAAGTGATAAGTAAACCAGTATAAGTGTTTAAAAAAAAGTGTTTATTTCTTTAAAATAAGAATATTTGGAAGTTTTACCAAGCGCCGACGATGGAAAATATCAAATAAATTGATCTCATACTCTCTTTTTGAAGAGACTTACCTACGGGTATTCAAAAAGCATACTTGTCTAAGTAATGAAACAATGCTGTGCGAATTATGACATTTAGCTATGCGTTCCTTGCAGCAAACCATTCAATTTATTAACAATACTTAAAAATTATTATGAATTGGATGGCTAGTTGCAAGGAACGCATAGTTAAATGTCGTAATTCGCACAGCATTGTTTCATTACTTAGCCAAGTATGCTTCTTGAATTCGGGTGTTATTTTAACTCGTATCAAGGGTTTGAAAACTACCATACGCTTCTTTGGTATCTATCTAAAGATACATACATACAAATACATACATATCTTCACGCCAAGTCCCTTACGGGGTAGGCAGAGAGTATCGAGTGCCAGACCTCACTATCCTGACAAACCTGTCTTGCTTCCTTCACATTCATAACCCTTTTCATACAAACACGCCGGTTTCGGAGACTCTTGACACCACCCTCGGATAATATCCGATTGATCTGATCGTGAAATGTCAGCCTTGGTCTCCCCGGGTACCTACATCCATCCACATTCGCATTGTATATCTGCTTTGTCAATCTTTCATCTGTCATTCTTTCCACATGACCGAACCAGCGGAGCATGCCCTTTCGCATTTTAACTCCAACACTTTCTTTCAATCCCACTCTTTCTCGGATCTCACTGTTACGAATGCGGTCAGCGAGCGTTACACCACAGATTTTCCGTAGTGCTCTCATTTCGACCGCATTTATCCTACTTTCATGCTCTTTATGACATACCCAACTCTCACTTCCATACAGTAACATCATTTTTACAATCCAATTTTTGGTTTTATTAAATCACTAGCTGTTACCCGCGGCGTTGCCCGCGTGGTTAGTGGTAACATAGGAATTTTTTTCGCGATAAAAACTATTTTTTGTGTTAATTCAAGTTATCCTCTATGTGTGTGCCAAATTTCATGAAAATCGGTTTTTGTGTGAAGGAGTAACAAACAAACATACAAAATTTCGCATTTTCTATATTAGTAGGATTACGTCGATAAAAACTGGCCTATGACTTAGCTATTTTGCAGCCCATGTAAAAAAGGCAGGGTTACTCAAGTAATCTCTACAAAGTAGTATTGACTCCCAAGTTTTAAGAGGTGCTTGTTCATCGGACATTGTCCGGTTATTGGGACACATAAGTACTATCGTGGATGCAGTTTCATCGGCTCTTAGTAGAATTTTTGATGTAATTTAAAGACTTTTTACTAATAATGGAAAAAACTTACTTATTCCACTACATATTCTAACTTCATTTATGCGGTATAAAAAGTATCTTAACGCCCATATCAGACACATATAGGCAGATGCACAACTAGGGCACCCACGACTAGCTGGAGATACGTAGTCCCATAAGTAATGTGATAGCCTATCGCCAACCAGGCATATATCCATTCCTGGTCAACGTTTTTTATCAGGGAATTGAAATCTATTATTATCTATTTTTTGTTGCCCGACCTGGGGATTGAACCCAGGACCTCAATAAGTCAAGTCCGACGCCGGACCGCTGGACCGCAGAGGCATATTGCATTTATAGGCACCGTAAAGCGAAGTCCCTTGTGCGGTAAGCCGAAAGTATCGAGTGCACACATACGCAGTGTCACGATTGTTATGGACCGACCCTGCTTCCTTCACATTAATAACTCTTTTCGTCACCCCCGGACAATGCCCAAGCGATTTGGTCGTGGTATAACAACTTAGATCTCCCCGCATAACTGGGTGTAGGTAACGGTATCCACATCGCATTGCATTTCTATTTCGTTAATCTTTCACCTAGCATTATATCTACAGGGATGAACAAATATCGCTTATGTATGCAGCCAAACCCCTATTAGATTAGCGATATTCAGACGTTCTTACAAAGACCAGTATATAGTAAGGGTGGCATTCCACTTATCTATCTATATTCCACATATATCTTTGTCCAATGTGCCATTGGAACCAAAGTAGCATTTTCTTTATATAAAAGTGGCAACACATAATTTTTCACTGAAATGTCATGATATTTGATGTTTATGAAGCTAGATTTTGATGGTGTTTTTTTTATGAAGCTAGAAAGACCTTTGAACAAATTTCGAAGCTACGGTTAACTGGAATGAAATCATCCAATCTTTGAACAAAGGCACATTGGCTAAAGATCTGTGACAAATGGAATGCCACCCTAACCTTACTTACTCTTATTACACTATACGATATTCAGTTGAGTCTTATTAGACTATGCTTAATATCGCATAATGTAAAAGACCTTTAGTAAAACTAAATCTGTACATAAAATATTTTACGAACATACTTAAAAAAGTATCTTCACGCCCATATCCCCGAAGAGGTAGGCAGAGGTACAACCAAGGCACCCACGACTAGCCGAAGACACTAAGTCCCACAATACATACGAACATACTTACATATTATGATTCAATATATTTACATTTATTGATGTATTCAATACAATACAATAATTGATGATACAAAACACATTAAAAAGTTTGTCGGTTTGTCTGATTGTCTGTTTGCTTTTGACGCAAAAACTATTTTACCAATTTTTTGTAGTAGTAGCTTTTAGCCCGGTTTGTTCACATTTAGCATACCTTTTACAACAAAAATAAATATTTCCATCACCAATCATTAAACTAACTTTAACGCAGCCTTTCCCAAAGTGGGCGATAACGCCCCCTTGTGGGCGCTGGAAGCCTAGGGCGGTATATATCTTGAAAAAAATGTTTTTTTAAACTAGGCGCAACAAGTATGTTATTGAGGTTATTGACAAGAAAAAAACGAGGGGGGGAGGGCGCTACAAAACAACTGATTTTCAAAGTGGGCGTTACATGAAATAAGTTTGGGAACCTCTGCTTTAACGTGTACGAAGTTGAGTTTTACCTTCATATGATACTGTCATTAGCCTAAGAGTTTATATGCCCTATCGGGGTATATGTATTCATCCCCTCAGAAATCCTTGAGCTATTTTCGGAAGGGTAATTAGATATGTCTGATGATTGATCGGCCACGATGAGGCAATTGATAAAGAAAATATTTGGCTTGTACTGTCAATATCTTAATGGAACAAACACATTTTGCGCATGCGTTAGATTATTTTTACTCGGCTCGTCAAGTTATAATCCTTTATACATTTACTAGCATTATATTTAAAGATTTGACCGCCTCGTTGGTCGAGTGGCTAGCGTATTCGCCTAACTGCATCGACGAATCGCGAGGTTCGGGTTCGATTCCTGACGGGGGCAGGCATTTGTGTGATGAACATTTAGATGTTTGCATTTCCGGGTCTGGGTGTTTATTAAATTTATTCTGGTATCTATTTAAGTATTTCTATGTAATAGTATCGTTGACTAACACCCATAACACAAGCATATAATTTGCTTACTTTGGGGTTAGATTCAATTTGTGTAACTTGTCCAGGAATATTTATTTATTTATTATTTTATTTATTTATTTGTCACCATCGATTAAAAGATGGTTTTAGATTTTCATGTTTATATTAAGTGAAAATAGTCAATTTTGGTGGCAATTTCTACAATTTTGTTTGTCTGCCTTCCTGCCAGGCAGCTCGTAAAAGGCGAGCATAGGCTTACCGTCACTAACACCGTGACGTCTGACTAGGTGGTAGAGTTTCGCAGCGACTCACTCGGATTGGTACCACCGCCTTACCTATTCCTGCCGCCATAACGTCATTACTAGTTCCGGTTCGGAAGGTAAGTTAGCCGGTAAACTTACTTTTGCTCGAGGCCTAACATCCCGGCTTTAGGTTGGCAACGCACCATTACCATCTTTGGTGTCTCTAGTCGGCGTAAATTTCTTACCATCAGGAAATCCGTCTGCTTCTTTGCCCTCTTATGATATTCATAAAAAAAAAGTAAAAGTGCACAAATCTCTTCAAACTAGCTTGAGTAATTTCAAGACCCTCAGTACTCAAGACCCTGACATGAATTTCTTTGACGGCTTATGACTAATTTTGAATATTTCTAACCCGATTTTATGCAATCGGGTAACTTGATGCAAATTTCAACTTGACTTATGGCAAATGCTAGTGCCAAAAACTAAGGAGAGAAAGCATTGTTTCAATCTTTTGCCACTCTGCTGAATACTGGACGTATCTAATGTTGGTTTTTAAAATATTTTTGGTAATAATTTTATGGCATTGAATCTGAAACATGCAAATACATTTTCTGATAGGAAGAAACATCCCTGTGTTGGTCCGGAACCTCTTCGTAGAATAGCCGATCTGCCGTCTTGCCTGACAGCTCGTAAGAGGCGAGCAGAGGTCAAAGATTATTACCAACAAGGTTGCAGTGTTATGCAGCAACTTATCCGGGTAGGAACTCACTGCTTCTCTATTCTTGCCGCCATATTAACAGTGTCATGTTCCAGTCCCGAGGGTAGGGTAGCCGGTAGACTCGCAAATAAGGCCTAGCACCCCGGCCATAGGATAGCGAAACACCTATAACATTTAAGGTGTCTATATCCGTGTGCTTGTTCGCTGTCTAATTCCATAAAATAAAAACCTAAATACTGTACGTCGCATATGAACCAAAGATGAATGATAAGATTCACAATCTGGTGATTACAGTCACTTGTTGGAGTTTACAGGGCACTCTGCCTTTCCAAACTGAACCACGGCAAGATCGAGTACTGACGTTGTGGTGACCGTAATAGGTACAGTGGTGGTACAGTAGTGGTGGTGGTATGTTGTGGATAGTGGAATCTCAAAGTAGATTCCACTTTCCACACCATATCATTGCGCCCTTTGTTGGTCGACAGTGCATGCCCAACTCTACCGACTAATCGAGAGGCTCTGGTTCGATTTCAGACGGGGGCAATTATTTGTATGATAAACATCGATGTCTATATTTTCAGGTCTGGATGTTTATAATATTTATTCCGAGATCTGTTTCAAATATTTATGTGTATTGTTGACGTTGATTAACACTCATAACACAAGCATATAATTTGCTGACTTTGAGGTTAGATCAATTAATTATGTGATTAGTCCAGAGATGTTTATTATTATTTATTATATCTCTGTCGGGTTAATAGTTAGACCTACGGTAATTGATAACCATAATCTCGGTTCTATAACTGATAACGTTCTTTTGTTTTTCTAGCTGTTGCACTTATCTGCATGGAATTATTCAAATGAAAGTGGATTCTATGGAAACGGTGCCAGAAATATTGAAGACCATTTTTCAAGTACTCTTTCTAAGTAATGATACTTACCTATAACAGAGTTTTTAGATATGAAGGCGAACGAACATGTCATGTTCTTCTGTTCGTTAATTATACATTAATTTGCGAGTTTGGGTGTTAATTAAATTTATTCTGGTATCTTTCAATTTTTAAAGATTCAATGTGTATGTTTTGTATATTATTATTAAATTCACATAATGAAAGAAAATATGTATAAAAATTTTTTTTAACAAAGTGATTTGTATTGTATGCAACAGGACCCAAAATGAGAGTTTATAAAATGTTTGTCTGTCCACTTATCAAGCAAAAACCATTTAACGGATTTTTACCAATGGATGTATAATAGTAGCTTACAGTACGGGTAAACATTTAAGGATAGCGCACATTAGGACGAGCCGCAGCGTGTCGAGTCGGGGCACATCGCATTGCACAGTACGGCGGAGTGTGCGTTAATAATAATAATAGTAAAAACTTTATTGCGCTTATTGTTATACAATTTGTACCTGAAATACAGTTAATGAACTTAAAATTACATGAATTTAGTTCGTTTTCGTACTAGTTTAGAAATGTAATACGGCTAAGTAATGATTCTCGACCATAATAACTTGATATGCTTAAATAACTGAATGTAGACAGAAAATACTATTTTCCAGTTGTTCCATGTAAATGCATGAAATGCTACATCGCATTCATACATGAAAAAACGTATGAAAGCGATGTAGGCAAATTCTTTCGTTCCCATCACTAACCCCGAAAAGTCACTTCAACTTGTGTACGAACCACAAAATCGCAGGCAACTGCTAGTTAATAAATAAATGATGCTGGTGTATACAAAAATCCTATATATTTTAGTACATCGATCGATCCTAAATTATTTCCTATGTAACCTGACCTACTTCATCGTGTTCGACCTAATAAGCATCTGTCCATGCATTCCTATATGTGCTAACTTGCCTTGAACATTTACATATTACGGACTGATCTTTTTTAACCGATTAAAATAAAAGTATCAATTTGTCTACATTTTTCGTATGTTTGCTACGTAACTAATCGGCTAATAACAAATGTATTTTGATGACTCTTTTTTGTTTCCGAGTTTGGACACTATTTTTATATTTCAGTATTTGAATAACAGCATTTGAATGAATGGACTGATTTCGATGCAGTGGTTTTTTGTTTGAAAGCTGATGTTATCGGGATAACAAGACATGTAGGTTTTGTCGGGGGTTTATTTAAAAATTTTAGATTTAGATTATTTGTATCATTAATTAAAGTGGAATAATTGCGGTCCAAATGAGAGCGCTGCGGTAACAGCACTGGTGTTACGTTCGCATTATTTTTCTTTGAACTGCCTTTCCTATTTTCCCTACAATTTTCCCAGTTTTTCACTTCATATTCAAGACAACAACAAAAAAAGGATAGCAAAATTGGTCTATTCGTTCTATTCGACTAAATAAAATTGGTGTTCATTTCAATGTATATAAATAACTATTGGTCTACTTTGTAACCGACTCAAAAAAGTATCGATTCGACTGTATATTTTTTGTATGTTTCTGTTTATTTATCTCTTAGATTACTGTTTATAATAGCCAGCTGCGAAAAGCATCTTTAAATATATATTGATCTAGTGCTTCCGATTTAAATTTGCAAGTTGACCTACTTCACTTATAACAGAGATCTATAGAGCTTATTTCATCTTTATGTAACCTTAACATTTTATATATCATTCCCACCTGTCCGAGACTTTATTGGATGTTCGATCTAAACCGTTTTAAAATAGCCTATATACTAAAGTATTTATACTGAGACCGTATTTGGCAGACTCACTCTTTGACCTTTGCAAACGGGGGATTTATTTCCGTGCAGACGTCGCTGTGGAGCATTTTTATATAACGCCTATATTGAGTTGGAATAGGCTTTCTAGATTTGTGTCTCGAAGTTCAATAGCTTTTAGATCCATATTCTTATTTATAATAATACTGGTACTTGCAATGTAATCGTATTTCTTTAAGTTCGGTAATTTGTAAAGTAAGCTCATTAAATATTTAATATACTTGGAGTATATCAAATATTCAATGGGCTTACTTAAACTGAAGATAAACGAAAATTTATGCATTATCTAGTATAACTCAATCTCACTATTTTCTGATTGTGTCTCAATGGACTGATGTGCTGACTACGATTTCTTCAATAGGTGTACCATCCACCGAGTGAACTGTGCGTTACTAACGTTTCGTACTATCTGGTGCTCATCAGGTCAGCGAAGAAGCTGACTACGTTAAAGTAAATATCACTAGTTGGATCGTGATTATTATGGGCTTACCTGGCAATAACCTATTTTCCAATGAAAAAAACATTAATATCGATTCGTTTTGTCCAGTTTCAAGTAGCCGAGTAAAGGAGTAAGACACATACAAAACATATCGTAGAGTCGAATTGAAAATCTCCTGTTTTTAGAGTCGATTAAAGGTAAAGTACATTGACTTATCTTTACTTAAAAAGTCCTAATGATCCTGAAAAAAATCTTAATTGTAACACAAGGTATTAAATAAACTTTATTGTGGGAAATTTATTTTATAAGAATGTCTACTTCGGGATATAGATTTTACTTTATTCGGATTCATTTAATTTATATTACTAGACTTAAAAATATGTTCTCATATTGAAACCGTAGAACTCTGTGATTTATTTCGGTGCAGATGGCACTGGAGGATTTATATATAAAGCTTTATTGTGTTCAGTAAAGCGTTATGGCAGTGTTTTGTAAAGTATAATAGCAACAGACATATTTTCTGGTCTTTATTAAAATCTTTGTTTCCAATACTTTCAACTGGCTTTAGGAGCACGTTCTTAACTTTTATAAAAATGTCTAATTTACAGTTTATGTTATACTACGAAATAAAGATATTTTAAATTTATGCAACCTATTTGCATTTTGAGTTTTTCTTACATTAGTTGTTTCTCAAATCGGAACAATAATGGTAAGCCTTAACGTTACTTCAGCAGAAAGAAGTATTTGTTATGTATTATCGTAGTAAACGTATTGTTTTAACATCGCATTGAATAAATAATTTACCAATAAAAAACATTCCCTTTGTGTTGCATCCAGTCGCTTTAGATTAATGAATGCTTTGTATCCTTGCTTACATTTAACCACCCTTAATTTTAATTTGTTGATTTGCGTTATGAACTATACATTTCACAACGATTATTTTATAAATGTGCTAGTTTTTATCACATTAGTTTAGTTTTTTTATATAAGTTTTAAGGAACAAAATAAAATAAATGTCTTAAATCTCATAAAAAGGCTTCTAAAAAGTTAAACATATCCATTTCAATACCTCTTTGGAGTCAGTTGAAGATATGCTATTTAGTATAACTATATACAAATGGCATACTTACCTACCGTTTAATCCTGACTGTTATTGTTACTTTGCGTTATGTTTTAACTATCTTGTTGAGATAAATATGTTGCGTCTCATTATGTTGCTACCATTATTTAAATTCTTTAACGACTGGAAATTAGTTTTATTGTCTACCTTCATTTAACTGAACATAACATGTTATTATGGTTGAGAATCATTACTTTGTCATAAAAATATAACATAAAGCTATGGATTTCCGTTTTAAAAGAAAGCCGTTCGCAACAAATCTAAGGATACACCACGACCTCAATTTTTCCGTACGGAATTTGAGTGTATTTGTCGAGAGCGCCATTTTGTTTCGGAATTTCAAAACACGATATGTGGCGAGTCTTAACCTAGTACGAAAGGTAAAGGTAAAGTAAATTTCAATTTACTAAATTCACCGAATGAACGTAATTTCAAGTTTTTTTTTTATATTTTCTGTTTTCGGCGCTTGCTAAAACTTCCATTTTTCATATTTTTTGACGAAGTAACATTTGTACTGCTTTACGTGTCACTTATAATTTATTAATTTATACTAGCTAATCCCAGCTTCGCACGGGTGCATAAACGTATATGTTATTTATAATACATATAAACTTTTCTCTCAAATCACATTATTTGTCAAATGAAACCATTGAAATCCGTTACATAGTTCTAAAAATTTAAGCATACATAGGGACAGTAAACGGAAAGCAATTTTGTTTTATACAGTAGTAGTGAAATAACGTTTTCGCTTTACACAGCTTTAGGGTTAAAACTTAAACTACTAACTGGTATTAAGCTAAGTTAGTAGTTAGTAGTATAGGTAGGTCAAATTATAGCCCTGATGATGCCGTAAAAAGCGAATCTGGTAGGCTATTTATTTAACAACAAATTATAAGTGATACGTAAACTGGTACAAGTGTTCATTCGTGTAAAAATATGAACTTGAGTTTATTGCATGTAGTATATACAAATGATATAACAAGAAGCACAATAAAGTTACTTCTATTTAAATTTCTCATCCTATACGGACAGCTCAATCTATCTCAGATATTATTGAGCGCTCTCCGAATACTTTTGACTATTTTTGAATAAATCAGAATACGAAATATTTGCACTGAGACTATGTTTGACAAGCTCATACTTTAACCTTTGCGGGCGATTCGTTTTCGTGCATTTTAATTTTAAAATTTTACTGTAATGCTTTTGTTATTTAGTTCTTATCTTTGTGGCAATTCCGCATTTAGTTTATAGTTTAATATCTGCTAATTTTACTCTCGATTGTATTGAATTACAATTGTAAATTTCGATCTAACTCATAACGATAAAATAGCACACTGTGCATGTCATGCATTTAAATAATGTGTACTCTATCATAGTACTAATATGAATCAGTATGGAAAACTACTTTTATGCGTTCGATCCGGCGCACTCACATAAACATGCACTTCCAAAGGATAGCGCATACCTTTAAAGGGGCGGCACGTTTAGGGTCGAGGCGGGCTGCAGATTATTTTAAGGATAGCGCATACATTGACTTTTATTAGAACAAAGACTCTTGAATTTTTGCGCTGTCGTGCGCCCCAATTGCGCCCGCACTTGGGCCCATTGTAACGCGGCGCAATAATCCACCTAGATCACTTTGATACATTGTAATTAAAACAACGCACACTATTCCGGGCCGCATCGCGACAGATTTTTCTACTGAGTAGAGCAAAAAAAGATAAGTGGCAACTCTACTTTAAAATCTTCAAGTATGGAAATTTCGTTTCTCGTACAAAACTAAGCGTTAAAATGCCGTTAGGCCTCACTTCACACTATTACTATCGTTTTTTATCACCTCTTTAATTACTATAGGCTGCATTGGGGACTACAAGCGTAGGGTACCACAAAATACCGGAAAATATCCGTCGTGATTCGGCCCGGAACAGTATGCGTTGTTTGATATATACAAAATGAATGAAAGCAATCTAGGCGGGTTGATGCGCTGTGAAGCGCCTCGTTCAAGTGTATGTTATCCTTAAGCGGAAAAAAACAACGAAAAATATCAAAATAGTTACAAACAATTATAAAATTTAGTAGATTTATTATAGGAAAATTTGTTTCGGTTGAGATAGTGATACGACACACCTGATAGTAAGAGACAATCGTTGTCTATAGATTCTAAAACTATTATAGGTGCGTGCTGTCATGTGGCAGGAATGTTAAGGCTATTGTGGAAGTGTACCTGCTACTGTCATTATGGCGACAGGGATAGGTAAGTCGGTGGATCCGGACCCAAGTTGGTTTGCTGCACAAGCCACAGCACTCGACCACTAGTGGTCTTCCTAGAAATTACCAATTTAACCCTAATTTTGAAGTACCTTATTTAAATTGTTTTCTATGTTACTAATTCCCACATAACTTGTATTGTTATGAAATGAATAATATATTTCTCTTTTATGTTTTGTCTATATTAGTAAAGAAAAGTTTATGTGACCGTTAATCGCAAATAAGGATTTTTTGACTTAATTAAAGTCCAGTTCGTTCTGAAGGTTCAGTATTTTTGCTGTTGAACCGGTATAAAACCGATTAATAACACTGAAGTTTTCTTAATGGATAAAACCAGCTACGGTTAAGTTATACCTATATTACTATTATTGGCAATTGTTAAGTTTAAAAAGTTGGCACACACTTATGTGTTGTGCAGCCAAAATTCAAGTTAATGACCTTTCTAGTTTGTACTAGTATACTATCAAAGCTATTTTGAAAGTTTTTATGCATTTAAGAACTGAACCTTTACAATGAGCTACTGTAGATTACGTATCGAAATCTATAGCTCTTTCCATAAGAAAATTAAACTCGCCAGTAGAAGCGCTGTTCAAAGTTTTCATGCAATCAAATTGCGGAGACGATTCGGAGTAGGTATAGCGACATCAAGTCATGGTAAAGGCTATGTGGTAGAATTGAAGACGGTGCTGTACATTCTGACTTGACTATTCAACAATAACAAATATTGTCAGTGGTATAACTATTTTTAAACATAATATCCTCTTAACACAAGCATTTGTAAGCGTATGTAAATTGGGACACATGTCTCATATTCTTTCTTTTCATTAAAACATGTAACGTCACAGTTTAGCTACGTAGTACAATTTTACACAAAAGATAAAAGGACAAACGCAAGATGCGAAAGTAGTCCACGCCGGACGCGGCGACAGTTGCAGCTTTCCTCGGAATTAGGCGCTCAACGCGTTTCATAAACGTTTTTTTCGTGTCTTTTATATGTATTTTACTAAAGTTTATGTGTTATGTTAGTGGGTGAATATTTTTAACTTAATTCATCAATCTAGTTCTTCGTTAGCAGGATCCTTAATATGAGATGGTTGGTGGGAACCTAGTGTCGTTGTCTGTGTCTGTTGTTGTGTCTCTGGATGTTACTACGAGTTTTATCCTTTAAATGCGATCGAGTGTGGTTTCATTCCACAGTTCACGTAGATTCAGGTGGCATATCTCTTGGAGAGTCTCTCTTTAAAGTAGTAAAACCATTTCAGCGGACAGCGGCCTTACTAACAAAGTTTTACGGTGCTACAGTTATCAGCGTCTCCGTAAATTATTTGTATGTAAACTTTGAACCGCGCCTTTACTTATAACTAAGCAGGTATAGTCCGGTGACGTTGTAACAACCGCGAGGTTAACATCATATTAGCCATTTCGGAAAACAAACTAAGTAACTAAATTTATACTTAGACCAAAACTGCTATATATTTCAATACGAGAAATACCGGTATAATCTATAGCAACTCATAGTAAAGGCTTTGATGTGGCGTGTCAATAATTATATGAGCTTTTACCAACGTCTTACGTTTTAATTTTGATTTGACTGTTTTTATAAGTGAATCGGGTTAACTCACTCAGCCTGATGAGCCTTTGCTATTCATGATAAGATTCAAGTTTACTTGCATTTCGTTCAGCAGTCTCCTGTAAGTAGTACTAATTCTTTATTTGAAGTTGATACTTGTGTGTATTATCTAATAATATCTGACAATAAGAAAATAGTCTTCAAGTATGTCTAAAATCCGTATTTGGCAAAAATGACACCTACAACCCGTACGAATTAACTGTGCACCTCGCCATTTTCATTTTTGTTCATCGTTTTTATGTTGATAAAAGATCAGTTTGATAACGGTTACAAAGACGCTATCATTACTTAGCGCTTTCGGGGAATGCGGGGCACCGCGTGGGAAAGCGGAAGAGGGGTCGCATTCCAACGGAGTGTAAAGTTGATTCGTACGCAACTCGTACTCAGTATACGTATAAGGTTTTTTTATAATATGTTGCGACTTATTCGACACCGTCAATAAAACCCAATTGAGTTTCTCTGTAAAAAAGAAACGACATTTAATGTTATTAGCTACGGTGTCTGTTTCTTTATGAATAATCCTTTTAAATAATTTTTACAAGTTTTACTTTAAGTTTTCTTTTATGACACGAAACGCCATGTTTTTTGACAGACCATAATTTATTCTTTTTCTCAATTTGAATGATGAGAATTCGAAAGAGAATTATAATTTTCTTTACATACGTACAAACTAACACCAGACTAAATCCTGAAGATAAGTATTGTATGTGAAGAGGAGAGTTTCTATTTTTATTGACACTCGTTTTCATGTCGTTTTCGTTAATATCCATAACAGAGATAGGGCAAAACCTCATGCATGCTGTCTATTTTCTTCTCGGTTCTACCTGAAAGACCTGTCAACAGTTTGCCAACGCAAAATCTAATTTGGCAAATGTTTTGATTCTGTATTTCCGTATTATTATTGTATGTTAACACTATTTATAGTTTTCGGTACCCGAGAGCAGCATTAGGTTCAAAGTAAGAAAGATATATATTTAAAAAAATATCTAAGTGTTGTACCCGCTTGTAAATAATATTTCAATGCTTGATTGTTTTCTGGTTATATAGCGTAGCTTGAATATTTATGCTACATGGTATAAATTTCAGCCTGGAGTAGTATCGCATCATCGACATATTATATATTTGTGTATGTGTGTGTGTAGCGCCATGGTAAGAAGCACTTTTTTACCAATAGCAAATTTGTCTACTATTTTTCCTTTATTATCGTCATCCTATTATTAAACCCGATTTTTTTTGCACTGTCTTTGGGGTCCCTAGCAGTGAGTTCATTTTTACACAAGTTTTGGTCCACGATATTGAGCAAGGCTTCCTTAGATATATTCCGAAGACAAAAAAGTAATTTTGCATGGATGTCGAACCTACTGAACTTAACCATACGGATGGAGTAGAAAGATCATCCTCTTTCGTGTTAAGATATTAATGATCCATTGTAACTCATACAGCAGTAAATATGCTAGGATTAGACGCATCGTTAAACTTAACGATATGTAATCAGTCGTAACATTTAACGTACGTATGATGTGGTCATTAATATTGAAATGAGAGCATGAATATCCTTTCACCTTGCCCTATATACTATTGCTGAATGTACAAAAACGTAAGACAACACCGAAACGCCTCCTAATCCCTCTAAATAGGTCAATGGGTGGAGTCCTATCGATTGCCGCCACTTGTGAGTTTCACAGGAAAGCGTCTGCACTAAGAAATATAGTACAAAAAGTGAAAAAGTTTACAAAGCTCTTTGGAAACGTGGATTTCATCGCACTTAAAATACGACTAGAGGTCTTACTACGTTCTAATTTACAGCTTCAAGATAAAAATAAGAGGGTGTTATGCAATATATGACTAGTTCTTTTGAATTAAGTTATTTTGTTGCAGTTTTCCAGTGATGTGGGAATGAAATGGAGAAGATTTCTATCTTTATTTAAAATTGCTTGTATGTCATAACGTCAATGCTCGTTTTGTGAGTATAACAAACACTATTTACGCAATAAGACTTATCATGTCAACTTCAAAACAGCAACGCGTTGCTGACATCGTTGGAATTTATGGATGACTATTGGTGGTGATTTTGTGTGCACTCACTAAACTAATTTTAAGTTATCCCTGTCTTCTTTCCACTAAAGTAACAGAAGGAGACAGAACACTTTTAGTGCTGTCAAATTAGACCATACACGTCATTTCTACAGACGTTTAATCTATCACTCGGAAAATGTTGATTAAAAACATCACGAGTAGACATGTCCCCACCAATCTGACATGTCTAAACTGTTCCATCTCTTTTGTTTTTGTTGCATTTAAGAAAGATAGCATGCATCTAAAATAAGTTTAGTTTGTGAACAGCAGAATCACCACCATTGTCTCTTACATCGAAAAAGCTAGGATGCGCATTGCGCACATCGATATGTCTTTTGCATTTAAATAGAAACAAATTTCTTGCTTTAAAAATATGCGCGTCATGCACTACACACTAATTTCAATAATTAGTGTATGTGCTAATAACAATAACCCGTTTTTGAAGTGAATTTTTTTAGCTCCGTTGCGCACTTTTTTGGAATGGGTAAAAACTTCTAAACTCGCATCAGATCGTCAGACGTCAAAAAAACGACGGGTTGCACTCAGGGAGTGCCGGCAAAAGTGAAAACTTGAATTTTAACGTTGTGCATTTTTAATATTTTGGAATGGTTAGAGAATAATTTTGCACGAATTGCTTTAATTATCAGTATGAAAGTACTGTCATTTATTGCGCTGTCGTACATAAACATGACAACACGAACATTCGCGCAAGCGCCCTGTTCCGTCTTAATTGCGCAAGCACCCTGCGCCGTCTTACGAATTTTCGATCAGGTCATGTTAGGACACTTGACGCGAGTTTAGAAGTTTTTACCTATTCCAAATAGAGTGCGCAACGCAGCTAAATAAGTTTTTACTTCAAAAAAATTAGATGTTTTAAAAATATAATGTAGTGAAACAAGTGGAATTAATACTGATGAGTCAGTTCCTTCTACTGCATCTAATTAGATATTCGACGTCACAGCTCCTTCACGTTTCCATCGAGTAAGGAGGGAGCATTAGGGAGTAACATCAGTTTGCAACGTCAGCGAGAGTACGTTTGGCATTAGATATTTTGGCGGTGTGCCATGTCAGCTGTCCCCTTGCGTCCACTCACGATTATAAAACTGCGTTTGTTTCGAATCATCACCAATCTGTCCAAGCACGTGACATCACGAAGTAGTGTTAGTAGGTGTATTAAATGTGAGCGGCATTTGAGCTATATTCCGTGGAATAAAATTGGTACTATATGAACTTTTCTTCTTTCATGTTACTGTGTCAGAGAAATTACCTGTTATAATTGGTCACTATGCGTGTTACGATATTCAAAATTGTTATATCAAATATTTTTACCTTATACTAGCTGTTACCCGTGACTTTGCCCGCATGGCAGTTAATAAGTTTACTAATTATAGCCCATTAATAAGGACTGTTAAAACAAACTTTCAACCCCTATTTCACCCCCTTAAGGGTAGAATTTCCGTAAAGGTAGAAACGCTTAAATACGTATTTAATATTTTTATTAGGTAGCCCAAAAATAAAGTTTATTGTTTTTAACATGAAAAAATATCGATTCTTCATACAAATTGTCAACCCCTGTTTCACTACCTTAGGGGTAGAATTTACAGAAACGTTAAAATATGTATCTTCTCTTTTTTAATAAGTAACCCAAAAATAAAGTTTTATGTCTCGAACTTAAAAAATGACGGTCTTTCATACAAACTTTCAACCCCTATTTCAACCTTTTAGGAGTAGAATTTCCAAAATTCGTCTTAGTGCGTGTCTGCTCAATAAAATGACTCTGCTTACAAAATTTCATGGCTGTAACTCGTACAGTTTTCGCTCAGCGATAATGAATTAGTCAATCAAGACATGTTATTTTATAAGTATAGAAGAAAGTGAATAAGGCCTGGGGGCTGATTATGTAACTCAGTTGCCCACTCAAAATGGAAGTGTACATCTAATAGCTGTCAAATGACGTGTTTTATATTTGCTGTCTCCAGTGACCAACAGAAAAACAGTAGAGATAGCAAACACAAATGACGTCATTTGATGTACACTTTTGCAGTTTGAGTTGGCAACTGAAATACATAATCACCCCCCTGATCGTATCACATTAGTCATGGAACAGAACAAATATGAATATCGCTTTGATAATTTAGTAGGAGATGCATACTGATACAAGTATATTTTTCATTTAGAAGCCAAATTGCAGTAGAAATATTTAACGTTGGATATTTTTTTGATTATTGATAAATTATTATCAATATCCTAAATGGTATTTATAATAAGATTGACGTTTATTTTTCTTTGAATTTCATATTTTTCACATGAATCAGTGAAAACTGGGGCTTAAATAGATGTCACTACTGCATATTAATTTTGCGTATTGCTTGTGTCGAGCGGAAAAGTTTCAGAAAAAAAAAGATCTGCGATATTTTTACCACAAACTTTTTTAAACAATTTCAAACATTCTTTACGCACGAGAATAAAAAAGACCTTCACCATGAAGTAAGAATGCCGTCGCTTGCACTAGCTGGTTTGATAAGTTTGTGTGCAGAAGATATCGAATAATCGATTGAACAAAGCCGTACGTGAATCTCCGTTTATTTCTGGCTTTTAATTATGAAATACTAGCTGCTACCTGCGGCTTCGCCCGCGTTTTCACAGAAACCCGGTGTGCGATCGGGATTAAAAATAGCCTATATGTTAATCCAGGTCACAATCTATCTGTCTTCCAAATTTCAGACAAATCCGTTCAGCCATTCGAGCGTGAAAGAGTAACAAACATCCATACATCCATACTTGCAAACTTTCGCATTTATAATATTAATAGGATGCAATATTTTATAGTTTTGTTTTACGCAACCAACAAAATCATCACCCTGCTTCTGCGGACATTGTCATGGCCTTTTGTGTCCTCTTGATAATGTGGTTTACTTTTTGATAAAGTCAAAAAGGAGGCTATGATGTCGACTTCATGATTTTTTGTATGTTTATTACGGAATTGCTCGGCCGAATGGACCGATTTCGATGCGGATATATGTTTGAAAGCAAAAGTGATCGAGGTAGTTCTTAGCTACATTACACAACGGTTTTGTCGGAAGTTATTGATTTTTTTTAATGTTAGGATTATTATTCCTCACTTAAAGCGCTATACGAAATGTTGTGTTTAATAATGTAAAATTTTTCCATTATTATTCTCATTTTGTTACATACTTGTTTTATTTGCTCCTTCCAGTTAAATCTTTCGTCTATTACTAAACCTAGATACATATTATATTGGCTTACTTGTTCGAGTAACGTACAATTACAATTAGTGATTTTTAGTTCATCATGCAAAAAATAGTAACTATGTGCCTTTATTTTAACTTTCCCCAGTCCCTGAATATGACATGAGTATATGTGCACTTTTGACGTTAAAGTATTTAAAATAAGGTCATTATCATGGGACCATTTCATAATAGACGAAAAATCTTCTTTTATGTTCGCAAGCGCCGTTTCGAAATTCCTATCGTTTGAGATTAAGTTTCAGCATATTAAAAGAGTTTGCACGGATGTATTACATTTTTTGTTTCACCTACATACGCCAAGTAGTGTAAAGGCCCTAAAACTCAACCCTGCGCTGTGCCTTGTGCTACTTGTATGCTTCTGCTGTAGTTTTGTTTGTAGTCCGGATTGGAGGGTTAGATAGCCAGTAAACTTACTTTTGCTGGAAGCTTGACATCTCGGCCTCAGGTTGGCAACGCACCAATACCACCTTTGGTGTCTCTAGGCGGCGTGAATTTCTTACCATCAGGAAATCTGTCTGCTTGTTTGCATTCATATATCATTAAAAAATCGTTATTGCCGATTTAGACGCGGAAAGTTGGATCTTGAAGATAGTTTTCGCACCATTTAAGCAAAGTTCCACCTATCCCACTGTTTTCTAGCTTATTAATTAATTCATTGTTTCTATTTTTAAGATCTTATGGTACTTTTAGGCGCACTCATTTAGCACATAATAAAAATTAAATTAAATTCGGTTTTTGCAGTTTTCCTGCATTTTAATGATTAAATTTCGCCTTTTCAAGTAAGTGCTACGAGTTTTGATCCTTTGATAATAATTAAAAAACTTTTTTCGTAAAACAGTTGTCATCAGGGGCTTAGTTTGTCAATCTTTCTGATAGATATAAAGGTGATCGAACTGTGACTAAAGCTCGGTGTTGAAATGCGAATGTCTGTGTACCTAGTAAATACGTTTCTTGGCATGTGAAATATATGGGTGTGGTTGATATGTGGCTAGACGCGTTGATGTATTGGATAAATGTAATATTACCTCTGTGTTGACAACGGTGTTTCGTGCGGAAAGTAATATTCTATTTTAATTACAGTAAATGCAGTAGATAAACATTTGTTAGCCATTGCTCTTACAATTATAATGTTCTGGGAAAATATTGTACAATATTTCCAATTTCCAATCTGAGAATGCGATGGTGAGTAACAAAGTTAAAGAAGGAGCAAAATTTGTATTTTCTTCCAGACGTGATGCGATGACCAGGGAAACGGGTTTTATTTTTTCAAATAAGAAAATCAAGCATACGAATTTTGTAAAGGTACAAAAACACGGATACCTATAGACAATCACGACTTGATTGCATTGCCAACCTCCAGCACACACAATGTATAAATCTGTATAAAATATAAATCAGGCAATAACTGTTGTAGATCTGACTTTATCAGCTAGTTATTATGTACCTAACTAGCAGCTCCGGCGAACTTTGTTCCACCCGTTCAGTTTGCATGGGAAGAATTAAATTGTTGTTTTCCCTAGTTTCCTTACAGTGAAACGGGATAAAATGTACTCTATGTCCGTCTCCGGGTTTTAAGCTTACCTTCTTTTCAATTTTCAGTCAAATCGGTTAAGCCGTTTTTAAGTTATAAATAGTGAAACTAACACGACTTTTTATTTATGTAAGTTTTACTCGTTAATAAGACATGTAGGCTACTAGCGGCCCGCCCCGGTTTCGCACTGCTATGAAATATACAAATAAACCTTCCTCTACAATTACTTTATTAAAAATACCGCACCAAAATCCGTCGTGTAGTTTTAAAGATTTAAGCATACAAAGGGACATAGGGATAGAGGAAGCGACTTTGTTTTGTACTATGTAGTGATTAGCTTCCAACTGGATCACGATTGTGATGAGATCAGTATAGAAATAGAGAGATAAAAGTTCTCTTGTAATTAACTTTCGTTGTTTTAACATAGTTCATTTGAAAGATTTGCCATCTGCCGGTAACAAAGGCATACTGTAGTCTGGGCATTTCTTTCAAAGCATATTTTTAGTTAAACATTCAAGACAAAGTAAAACTAGGTAAAGAGGATTTTCAAAAAGTTTTATTATGTCACCTTCTAAAGCAGCCTTTCCCAAAGTGGGCGATAACGCCCCCTTGTGGGCGCTGGAAGCCTAGAGGGGGGCGGTATAAATCTTGAAAAAAATGTTTTTTTTTTTAAACTAGGCGCAACAAATATGTTATTGAGGTTATTGACAAGAAAAAAACGAGGGGGGGGGGCGCTACAAAACAACTGATTTTCAAAGTGGGCGTTACATGAAATAAGTTTGGGAACCTCTGTTCTAAAGTTTTGCATAACAAACTGAAACACTGGAAACTTCAGTTTTCCAGTTACATTAAATACGTATCACTTAACGTCAGCGATACAATCATTACTAGAATTAAATTCGACTTACATGGTGGCGATATATTAAAATATCTTTTATATGTTAAATTAAGTAATTAATTAATTATATTAAGTAGCAACTGCTCATAGTAAATTAGTAGATATAGCTAGCAGCTATATCTACTAATTTACTATGTAATGCTATTTGTAGCTTAATTTGCTATGTATAACTAGTAGCTACATCTACTAATTTACTATGAGTAGTTGCTACTTCCAACCACCCGAAAACCCATTAAAAACCTAATTACAAATTTCAACCAAACATAAAATACCAAGCCATATTTCAAATGATTACGACCTCACAGTAGATAACTAAACGAGTTGTCATACCTATCCACTGCCTATCAAAATGTTGAAAGTTTCGAATTTATCTTAACTTATTAATAAATGTCATAAATTTATTAGTGTCTGCAAACAATGAAATGTTTATTAAATTAATGGTATTTTATCATGAAAATGTTCATTCGGAGTTTTGTTTTATCTTAAAAAACAAGGAGACACAAATGACCGATCATTTCAGAAAGGTCTGTTAAAAAGTTCAAGGTTAAATATGTAGGTATGTTTTCTATTTAAAACAAATTATATGAAAATATAAAAGCAAATGACTTCAGATTTATTTTAAAGCATGGAACGTAACATCAAAAGCTTACAAGATAAATAGCGATAATTATCAATACGAAACCAAATTGTCTCCGTTGTGGTCTGGTGACGGACTCAAGTTAATTTATGAAGTCCCAGGTTTGAGCCTCGGGTTAGGTAACAAAAAGTAAATTTGTTTTCTAACAAAGAATAATGTTACCCGTAACAAAGAAAAATGTTTTCCGGGATTGGATATGTTGCCCGGTTGGAGATAGGTTTGCCACCTATCACATTGTGGGACTTACAGCCGCACTCAGAATAGGTACTTTTATGTTGTCAATACGTCGCTATTTTATATAGGAAATGTCGACTTAATGGCCGCTTAAAAGATAATTGACATCTCTGAGTGCTGCCGATTGTGTCTCCAGCTAGTCATAGTTTGTACCCTGATTGTATCTCTGCAAACATTTTCGGGGATAGGAGCTTAAATATACTTAAAAAACCAAATGATAACATATGATATAATGACAACATAACATGAAACAGTGAAGAAGTGAAAATATACAGCATGGGCCTCTTCCCACTACTCCGATTTGGCACCCATTAATCCTGGTCCGATTTAGAAATTGGACTACTCTATATATTTACTCGCTTCTCCATTACTTCGGCATCCGGTTTTTAATGATGTGATAATATGCTTTTCTACAACAAACTGTAAATTTTCTTTCATCTTGCTTAGTGCATTTCATGAGAAGCATAAAGTAACTCATTATTCTTTTTTTTTCCTTTTCCTTTCGTGCTCGTATCGTACTCTGTAATAATACTTGTTATTCGATATTCTCTGCCTATCCCGCAAGTGAGTTCACATAAAGTATGTATGTATATTGAACTATTCACTTTTGTGATCGTGATGATGATGAATGAATTTTAATGATTATTATTATTAAATAAATGAAAAAGGATTTTTCGACCTTCTGATATTTTCCTCATTCCTGCGCCGGGTCGAAGCAGCGGAAAAAGGCTCTAATGGCTCAAGTTTTAATAAACTGGTTGTTTCAATGTTTTACTAATATACTAATCGCCTCTGTGGTCTAGCGGTTCAGTTGTTGGACTTGACTGCATGAGGTCCCAGGTTCGAAACCCGGGTCGGGCAACAAAAAGAAAATTGTGTTTTTCCAATTTTCTAATAAAAAAATGTTGCTCGGGATAGGATATGTGCCCGGTTGGCGATAGGCTTGCCACCTATCACATTGTGGGACTTAGTATCTTCGGCTAGTCGTGGGTGCCCTGGTTGTGCCTCTGCCTACTTCTTCGGGGATATGGGCGTGAAGATACTAATATAAAAGGTGAGAGGAATAGTTTGCTAGTAATCTATAATGACGAACCTAATGTATTTTATAGGTACTAAAACGAGTGAGTCGCACAAGTCCATCTAGTCATGGTCACGGTATGACAAAAACAGCCTCGTTTATGAATTATAAATTAGCTTTCGAAACAGCAAACTAGCACAGACGAAGCAGTGTAACTTCGCTAAACCACTGTGCCTTTAAAAGCGACACAGTCTATGTCCGAACTTGGATCTCAATGGCATAAGTGTGCCAACTAATATTACGAAAAAAATAATATAGCAATAATAATTGGTCTTAACGAAGCGGTGTTGCCGAAGATTCGGTAAGTCAGGTGTCCTGGACAGAAATGGCTAGTGGCTAGCGTACTCGCCTCACTACACCGACTAACCGCGAGGCTCGGGTTCGATTCCCGACGGGGCAGGTATTTGTGTGATGAACATTTAGATGTCTTCATTTCGGGGTCTGGGTGTTTATTAAATTTAATCTAGTATTTATTTAAGTATTTCTATGTATTAGCAAAGACATTATATTTACTAATCTCTGGTATTAGTATCGCTGACTTGACACCCATATCGCAAGCATATAATTTTCTTACTTGTTAGTTAGATTCAATTTGTGTAACTTGTCCAGGAATATTTATTTATTTACTTAAAAATAAGTATCGTCACGCCCGAAAGGTAGGCAGAGGCACAACCAGGGCACCCACGACTAGCCGAAGATACTAAGACCCACAATGTGATAGGTGGCAAGCCTATCGCCAACCGAGCACATATTTAATACCAACGTTTTTTTTAATAGAAAATTGGAAAAACCCAATTTTCATTTTGTTAACCAGCCCGGGATTCGAACCCGAAACCTCATGCAGTCAAGTCCAACAACGGAACCGCTGGATATTATTTATTATTTCGCACAAGCTGGAATTTCTTTCGACTTGGTACATTCCGCAGCCCTTAGATTTGTCAGATATATAATAATAATTCTAAGCCAAACGAGGAGCAAAAATGCTCAGGATATCTGTAAAATGGACATGATAGGCGGCAGTGCTTCTAGGTAGCGAGAGTAAAATTACAGTGTAACCAGCGTAAAAAATACATTATATTTGCACAAATACAGTGGCTTTCTGTATTGAGCACAGTAGTTTTACAGTAAAAAAATGTTCGGTTATATATTATTATTAAATAGTAAAACATTATTTTCTACGCTACATTATTTTTTCTCCTTTATCTGTCAATGTGTAGGTATTACGTTACTTTATCTACGATCTAGTCTAAAACAATGTTCTGATGATTTTCATGAACTGTTGAGGTCCATTCAGCCCAAAATTGTTTTTTTTATACTTATTTATATTTGAACTCATATTATTAATTATTTCAAACCAAAAAATCGCATCGAAATCGGTTTATCCCTACAAACACACAATCACGTCAAACTTATAGCACTCCTGGTTTTTCCGCTAGGAGTTAAAAAATGACAGTGGCAATAAGTAGGTACCTACTTGTTGACAACATAGAAAATAGAAATGTACAACAAGGAAAGTAAAGCATTGCAATGTATCGTTAAAAGAATGAGATAATCGGTTCCTATTAAATTAATTATGCTACAGTTTAGTAGATATTCTAAATAAATCGGGGATTTCCCATTTAAAATCCTTAACTAATTAACGTAATTTAACGTCTTATTATGTTCAGATTCACAATTATTTATACTTGTATTATTAATTACTTTAACATCAAAATAATTACAGTAGATCGCCTACATTGTAATTTTACATAATAGTAAACTGTAGATATATCAATATTACAGTAAATCTACTGTATTTACAGTGAGTGTGGCGAAGTAACGACGGGCGGTAGCTTTACATCGTGCATATTATTATACAGTGTGAAATAAAATGCCTTAATAGTCTTGCTCCTGAATATTAATATATTGAGAAAGAAGAGAAGGTTATTATAACATGCGTTTAAATATCGCACTTTCTGTTATATTTAGAATCATGATCTTAGTAGACCGTGTTAGGACCCGTGTTGGCCCGGGCTCCTTTGTAGAATAGACCATCTGCCTTCTTGCCAGGCAGCTCGTAAAAGGCGAGCATAGGCTTACCATCACTAACACCGTGACATCCGACTAGGTGGTAGAGTTTGGCAGCGACTCGCCCGGATTGGTACCTTACCTTACCTATTCCTGCCACCATAATGTCATGTTCCGGGTCCGTTCCGTTCACGTGTTCCGGTTTGGTGGGTAAGGTAGCCGGTAAACTTACTTTTGCTCGAGGCCCTACATCCTGGCCTCAGGTTGGCAACGCACCATTACCACCTTTGGTGTCTTTAGGCGGCGTGAATTTCTTACCATCAGGAAATCCGTCTGCTTGTCTGCCTTCCTATAACACAAAAAAACACAATTGTTCTGTGGTCAAAAAAAGATAGGAAGTTTACTAAAACGAAAGACTTCGAGTTTCTAGCGAGGCGGTACGTAAAAGTGTCCCACAAATGTTCATTCAAGGTAGAATCTTTAATAATTATACTGCGTGTGCTATCCACATTCAAAGTGTTATAAATATAGCCCGGGCTATTTTTGTCCCAAACGTGTCACAGCGCGCGACATCGCGGTATGACAATATCTGATACGCGATATCCGACCTTATTTACTGCCGCTGAATTCCTATACAAGCAAAGTTTGGCGTGCGTCTCGTAAGATGTAAATAGGCCACGATTACAGCGTTTTACTTGGAACAAGTTTCAGAAAAGTATTTTTCTATTTGAATGATATTCATGTTGCCACAGCTATGGCGACGATCTAATAAATAATTTATGGTGGCGATTCGTACTCGTTCATATTGATGTTCGAACATAACTAATACAGTAGGTATTTTTCACATACAAGCTATATCATAGAGACAAAGTCAAAGGGAGAATTGAATTGGCGATATTCGGGATATTTTTCTAGAAAAATATTCAAATCTAACTATCGATCTAAGTACCTATCGATTCAACTTTTAAATACATTAAATACATTAAAAAGTAACGTGAATTTACAATCAGGATCAGGTGCTTGTTTTTTTTCATATATTAAATATAAAATGAATCTTTATTTCCCTTGGTCATTAATATCCTATCTACGGATTAATATAGGCCTTCTAGTTTTTTGTCACTAAGATATTTATATACTACTCGCTGTTACCCGCGGCTTCGCTCGCGAAAAATTTAGATGTAAGCTATCCTATCTCTCAAGTTAGACCAAACTGCACACGGTGTGTAAATTTGATTAAAATCGGTTAAGTGGTTTAGGAGTCCATTGAGGACAAACATTGTGACACGGGATTTATATACATTATTATTAAGATAAGATTATAGCAAGGTATGTAAATCAATTGCTGTTCTTTAGCCTCGCTAAAACTCGAGAACGGCTGAACCGATTTGGCTGATTTTGGTTTTGAATTATTTGTTCGATTCTAGGGAAGGTTTAAAAGATAAGAAATAGGGAAAACTGCGAGGA
>NJDC01003860.1:50350-66118 GCA_002245475.1 Calephelis virginiensis
CCCTTAACCCAGGGTTGTAGAGCGAGTCTCTTAAGATGTTGGTCGAGACTCTTCGCTATTAGACCGTTTACTGACACGACTATCGGGACAATTATTGTTGAGTCAACATGCCACATGTCAGTAATCTCGTGCGCTAAGTCTATGTATTTTGTCAATTTTTCCTTCTCAGCTTTCACGAGGTTAATGTCTCATGGAACTGTGATATCAACATGAAAAGCCCGGCTTTTATTATTTTTATTATTATTAGTTTTTATTATTCACTTATGTTACATTATTACGAATTAAAAAATTAAAAAAAATATTATATCAGATAGCGAATAAGCAGGCGGCTTTCGTAATAGTTCGAAACACCATAGATGTTATTGATGCTTGCTGTGTTATGTCCGGTATCATAGGCTATTGCTTACATACACCAGCTAACTCTATCCTCCAGTACAGAACATGTCAATATCATACACTGATGCTACAGCAGCTGAAATATATATGTTTGGAATTGACTACACGAGTGGAATGATCCAGTAACGTCACTTAATAGATTACTTCCTATGGGAGATGATATATTCAACACCATATTCTTTGTTTATTTTTTATGGTATTGGAAGACAAACAAACAGACGGATTTCCTGATGGTAAGAAATTCACGCAGGCTAGAGACATAAAAGTGGTAAAATGCGTTGGCCACCTGAGGCCGGGATGTTAGGCCTTCAGCAAAAGTTAATTCACCGGCTACCTTACCCTCCCAACCGCAACACACCAACATGAAACGTCAAAATAGTAATGCGACGGTACCAATCTAGGTGAGGTGCTGCAAAACTTTACCACCTAGTCAGATTTAACGGTTTTAGTGACGGTAAGCCTGTGCTTGTCTTTTACGAGCTGCCTTGCAGGAAAGCAGATGGCCTATTCTGCAATTAGGACCCGGACCATAACGGGGTATTTATCCAAGGACATTTACATTTTCCATATTCTTTGTGTAATTTGCTTATTTTATATTCAACGATATCGTTTGTATTTGCATACCAACGAGTCTGCGACTTCGTACACATGTTTAAGTGATTTTTCGTCGATAGTGCTGGGGATGAAATTTTCCTACAGCAAAAGGTATCCTCATTCTTGACCTGCGCTATAAGCTTCTACAATACAAAGTCAGTTGAGTAACCTTTGTGTGAAAAGTGAACTGTAACACCAACAAAAAAAATATTAACCTCGTTTCGGATTCTGAATCCTACATAAAACGTTTAATCATTAATTCGAATAGAATAATTGTTTTTAAAAAAAATACGTGTATTTATTACTTTTACTAGTGGTCGCCCATTGGTCGAAGTTCGATTTTAATATCTTGTTAAGAACGCCATCTTCATTACTCAAGACCAACTACTTTGTTTTTAAACTGTATGATTATAGTTTGTGCGCCATCTGTGATCTTTTATCGTTATCATCAATATATTTGTTTGTGTGTGTCAAATGCATGGTAGTACGTGTAATGTTTTATTTTTTGAATTAATGCACTTTGTAAACATTATCATTAAAAAATATTAGCGTTCTACACTTCTCCTACACATAAAATATACGTGTGCCAAATTTCCTACTCCACGTCAGCGCAATTTTCGTAAAAAGGGGTCCAATGTTTTTGCTTCACGTATTAATATTATGATTACTATTATTATATGTATACATAAATAACTATAAGTCCAATTAATAGCAATTCAGACTTTAGAGAGTAATCAAAGAAATTATAATGCTATAGTATTATTTCAGGCGAGGCTCATGTGAGCCTCCAACACTTTGAATCTCTTTTGTAAACAAATTATGTGAGAGCGGTCTAAGCTATTACTTTAATCGAAGTACCCAATAATGCCTTGGATATCTTCCAAATAGGTTTTCCTTTGTACATTGTTTGGCTAGTATGAATATGAAAGTATTCAAATATCAACAATAAGGCATGCAAAGAGTAGAAACTGTTATTAAAGCTACGTACGTTGTGGTATTTGTGTTAAAATGATATATTTATGTATAAGTATACGAGGATTTATTTCACAAACTCGCAAAGAATTAAATCTACTAAATATAATATATTATTATACATATACTAAATATAATATATATTTTTAAATAAAAATAAATTAATATCGCTGGACAATTCACCCAAATTGAATCTAACCCCAAAGTAAGCAAATAAGACCCAGAAATGCAGACATCTAAATGTTCATCACACAAATGCTTGCCCCCGTCGGGAATCGAACCCGAGCCTCGCGGTTGGTCGATGTAGTTAAGCGTGTGCGCTATTTCAATCAGCAGCTATAAAATATCTGAATTGCAAGTGTTTTTTTTTACGTGAGAGGTCAGCTAACAACCATATGGGTCTCTGGTGGTCAGAGACAACTGTGGCTCTAGGCACCATAGATATATCGTAATTTGTATTTTATATAAATTTTAAAGAAAGAAAAAAATTCGCCCTATACAGAATTTGAACCTGTCGAACCTCAGTTTTGAATCTTTCGTCCCAAACCGACGAATCATCTAACCCTTTGAGCTACTGAGGATACAAGCCCGTGGCGAAAATCATATTTGACTATTTTTGGTCTAAAAATCTATCTGACAAAAGCTTCTTCAGTGCTGTCAAATTTTTATATTTACATGCAAGGGTTCAACAGATGTTATATGTATAATTTTATCCTATTTCACTGTTTTTTGGTCCAAAAAATATCTAAATCAGCCGCTTCAGGGCCATTACATTTTTTATTTACGTGCAAGGTTTCAATAATATATGTATAATTTTATCCCATTTCACTGTTTTTTATCTAAAAATGTATCATATTTACATGCTACTGTTACAATTTACAATTAAATTTGAACAAGTACTTCCACGTGTTGGTCCGGGCCCCTTTGCAGAATAGACCATCTGCCTTCCTTGTACTGACAATAGTAAATAATATAGAATATTTAAAAGTAATTTACCCGGAAATATTTTAAATCCTCAAAATAAACAGTTTTATGCATTCGACTGTCGACACAACGATACAGTGATAATTGTACTTTGGCAGTATTCAAAAAAAGGTGTGTGTGCGATTCACACACGATAGAAGTGAAACTTCAGTAAATCGACAAAAAAATTAGATGAAAAAAATTAGATGATTTGTGTCTCTTACATTTCGTTTTTCCGTTGCACCCGTTTTGAAATCACAACGATTCTAAAGAAGTTTCACTTCAATATCTTGCATTTTGATTTTCGTCACTGCAATGCGAAACTTATTTTTATTCAATTTCACCTTATCCGTTAATATCATAAATTCTAAATTGTATATGCCGAGGTATCATAAGTGTTTGCATCTGCTAGTTTGTCATAGTTAAACACCAAGGCTAAATTGGACCTGAACAATATATACTCTTTATGTTGTTCTTAGTCCTTAAGAATAATAACTAAATATTTTTACTGAAGAGTCCTTTTTTTAAATAGCTAATATGCAAACCGTGCGTTTTTCACAACTTCACCGGACTATAGATGAGGAGCTCATGGTGAGATGCTGCGTGTATGCAGCCGATTAACTTCTTCACGCAAAGTAAGTCTTCGGGTGGCCAGCGCACTATTATATGACATCTATGCTATGGTGTTTAATGACGATCTATATTTCTTAACACCTTGTTTTTCAATCCTGTATTTCTTTTTCATAAAATTCACTGAAATATGTAAGTAATGAAATAACGCAAAGCTGTGTTAAGGCGGATTTCACACTGCCGCCTCACACCGCAGCGAAAGATACTGATTTAAATCTTGGTATATGCGGTGGGAGTGTGCTATCTACTTATACAGTGTGTATTTGTGTACAAAACTAGATTTTTTTAGTACAAAGTCAAAATTTCGTAGCGGTGTAGTGTGATATCCGCCTAAAAATGCAATCAAAAGTTCAATAAACTCAAATGCTTGAGTGTGCACACAATTTTAAATTGTTGCAGTGTCACTGCCTTAAATAGTTACTTTTATAAATGCGATATTCTCCAAATTTGTATAAATGTGGGTAGCAGCAGATGGGTTTAATAAAAAAGTTGAAAGATTCCGAGTACATTGACCAAATTGATTCATCAAAGCGAGTCCGTTGTGGGTGGCCTCAAGTGCAGACACGCTAAATGTGTATACTTGTAAACTTGTATATATTAAATTAATGTAGTGGTGTCTCCAGGCGGCGTGAATTTCTTACCATCAGGAAATCCGTCTGCTTGTTTGCCTTCCAATATTATAAAAAAAAAATATCAATACTCCCTACAAAATCTACATCTAATCTAGCTAAGAACCATTGCGATCACGTCAGCTATAAAAAAATCGTATCGAAATCAGTCCACCCGTTCAAAAGTACATTAAACTTGTAACACCTCTCAGGTACAGCAGCAGACTAATAACAAAGAACTGAATAAATTTACTCCTGTAGTTTTAACCTATGATCAGTTAAACATACCAATAAACAAGGAAAAACAACGTTTAAAAGTACCTGTCTTATTTATTGTTTCTGGATAAGGTATCTTTAATATACAATTATACAGCAAAACCTTTTTGTCAGTGCCTAACAAAAGTGAATTTGAATTGTAATCGGGATTTGCATTGCAGACTGGTCGTCATCGTGGCGGAAATGGAAATGTATGATAATACACTTATCATCTTTACCAGCCGTATTTGAATTCTTTTTACATTGGACATTCCATTACTTGAGCTTTTATTAGCGGAGCGCCTGAGGGTTTTTTTCTCGGATCAAAGTTATATTAAATGAATTAATATGATCAAGATGGGATATTGTTTTTTAAACTCTAAATTGCAATGTTTACCCATAATTTTTTGTGCACTCCATTTTGTCATTGTTTAAACAAATTATTATAAAAAAATAATGTGTGGTCATATATTTTCACTTTAAACAGTAAGTATTTTTTTATTTATATGTTAAATCTTACCTGAGTAGACATATAGGCAGTAGCGGTTTCAGTAATAGCAGCGCCCTGGGCGTAATTTATACGGCGCCCTCTACATGCTGTTCAAAATCATACGAAAAGGTAAATAATATATAGCGTACAGGATCTGACGCCCCTTTACATCTACAAATATATAGGGTACTAGCGGCCCGGTACGTGCTTCCTTTCTTTCTTTCATTAGGTTTTAGCCTTCACGTAAGTATTTTGCCATTAGTCAAGTAGAAATTAGCATCACCAAAATCGGGATTCAATTATAATTAGTCATAAGTCGTCAATAAGTCATGTCAGGGTCTTTGGTAAGGCGGTGGCCTCATTACTCAAGCTCATGTAGTGAGATTTGGCGGCAACGAGGAAATACACGATACGCCATTTCCTTTATAATTATTACAGTTGCGCACTTTCACTGAACAAAATTGTATAAAATGCCACCAAAATTGACTAATTTCACTCAACATAAACACGAAATTCAATAATTATGAAAAAACTTCGACCATCTTTTCTCTCGATACATATAAACTCGATATATATATGACCGTATGAATAACATAACACAACAAAAAAAACAACTGAAAAAAGTTTCAATATGACAGCGAGGATTGTGCTGTCTTCTGAAAAAGTTTGAATTTGTATCTTCACGCCCATATCCCCGAAGAGTTTGAATTTGACTGAAAAATACCTTTAAACAATATGATCCGCCATTTTTTGAATTTATTTATTAAAAAATATGATAAATGAAGAACCGCTGGACCGATTTTATACAAACTTCACATAAACCATCTACTAAATAGTCCGAACAAAGCCTAAACATTTGGTTTGGATGGGTGAGCCCGTTCTTGAGTTATAAAATTACAACGAAAAGTGGAATTGATTTTTATATAAAGTATCTTCACGCCCATATCCCCGAAGAGGTAGGCAGAAGCACAACCAGGGCACCCACGACTAGCCGAAGATACTAAGTCCCACAATGTGTTAGGTGGCAAGCCTATTGCCAACCGGGCATATGTCCTATCCCGAGCAACATTTTTTTTTAAATTACAAAATTGGAAAAAACAATTTCTTTTTGTTACCTGACCCGGGATTCAAACCCGGGACCTTATGCAATCAAGTACAACAACTGAACCTCTAGACCACAGATATAGGGTATTACAAAATATTACTTTGATTTCATTTATTCAAGAACCTAAGGACGAGTCTTCCTCTCTTCCTCTCTTACTATGTTTGTGTCAAATATTAAAATAACTAATTGTATACCTAAATGATAAAAAACTTTTAATCTTCATTTGCATTTAGATTATAATCACTCATAGCATACAGGCTTACCGTCACTAACACTCTGACATCTGACTAGGTTGGCAACGCTCCTGGTGTCTAGCCGACGTGAATTTCTTACCATCAGGAAATCCGTCTGATTATTTGTCTTCCTATCATGAACATAAAAAAATACGTGTAAAATTTTAATCAGCCCAGCAGTATAGGAGATTGTTGACAAATCCACGTACATAATAATTCTATATAAATGTATAGTATATATTAAGATCTTCATTTGACATCGACTAACGTGGGAGTAAATTTTAGTTGATATTTTAGGTTGTATCACATCGTAATATAGACTGTAATACCAGGTTGACCCTTGGAGTAACTTCACGTTTATTAAGACGCTATCAGCCTTATTAAAAGAGAGTAAAGTACTCCAAGGTTCAACCTGATATCATACTATAATATCAAATTAAATTTACTCCTGCGTTATTCTATGTTTATTAATAACACGGTATATGTATTGCTAAAGTTTATTTAAATACAAGAAAACATAACATATTCTTATTCCAAATACTTACAAATACTCTTATCTAAGCTCTGGTTTTCTAGAAAATATCTTGTTTTAAGTAACCCAAGGCTTAAGATAAAATACTTAAGACCTCTTAAACACGTAAAAGGAGCTTAAGAAATTTTATTTCATCTCTGGTTGCACGTTGCATTTAATTAGCAAAGGTAATTCGTTACTAGTTTTAGTGAAATGCGCTTATTTAGTAAAACCAACATTTATCGTCTCTTTTTAAGAGCGTTCTTATGTCGTGATTAATTTAACTTGTCTCAATATTTTATTGAATTAGAGTGTTGTTACACACACAGACGTATTTTCTAAGGGTAAAACGCAAGCTGAATATAAACACTAAAGATGTTAATAGTGCGTTGTCAAACTGTAGCTGAAATGTTGAGCTTCTTGCGTAAATTCCTAATTTTACATGATTTTAGAACAATAAAATAGCATAAAATCTAAATACGATTTTAATTCGAGAAATTCAAAATTTTCTCGATTTCGCTGGTGGTAGTGATGATTCAGATACAGACTTAGTGGCAAGGAACACTACAATGGTGTTTGTTACAAAATAGCCAGACTTGGTGAAAATGGTACCGATAGCTTTGGAATACTTAGGAGGTAGATTAGCGGCAGTTTGCTCGGATTGGTGCCTACTACTGGCTTACCTATTTCTGCCGTAATATCCTTAGTGCTTCCCACAGTCGTGTTTTGTGCTCTAGCCTTGAAAGCCCAACTCTTAAAATTGCCACGGCCTGAGATGCCGACCAATGGCCAGGCGATTGTTGTAACTTAACATTAAGATAGGTTTCTGATTGATTCCTATATGATTCATGATTTCGCCAGGGATGCGCTTGTGAAGAGGCCCTTTTTTAAATAGATTCAATTAATTCATGTGTGCAAACAATGCAACATAGACGCACGTGGAAAGCTTCTCGATCTATTAACCAGGGTTGCTAGTATTTTTTCTCGTCTAGTCTATTAATCCTACGCTGCCTTACATGTCTAACCTTTTTATCATAAACATAATAATATAATAATAATAATACCCCTGGACAAGTCACACTTATTGAATCTAACCCCAAAGCAAATTGTATGCTTTTGTTATGGGTGTTAGTCAACGATACTAATACATAGTAAATACTTAAATAGATACCAGAATAAATTTAATAAACACCCAGACCCGATATTAGGTATTTATTAGGTATTCTCTTTTCATAATATTAGCTACGTTGATAATATTCGTTTACTCTGATTAAGATATATGTCTATGTTGCGCGTATTAGAGCAGTATTATATTAATTCGGTGTATAAGCTACTTTCCCGCTACAAAATTCTATAGAAATGGTACTAATTACATAGACGAAGCCGCTTTTGCTAGCTAGTATAGATTATAATGTACCAAGCCGATTGCAAACAGCTCAGCTCTGTTTTCTCATAGAACATTTAGAAGTCAAGTGTTTACTCAACACTCCAAGTGCATTAAAATCCGAGGCCTTATACAAAGCTTTTAACTTAGTAAATATTTTATTTTTAACCTGCTTTGAATGAAAAAATACTAGCATTTAAAAGACGGTCATGCTTTCTTCTACTTACCAGATTTTCCCTGTGAAGTGTAACATTAGAATGGCTTTCGGCGATCATTAAAAATAAAATGGCAACTATATGTAACTTTTAGTTAGTATCTGAATCCATGAAGTTAATGATTTTTTAACAAAACTTTATTTCTTTTTTAACATGTCGAATGTTAAAAATGCTAAAATTATCTCCTTTTATTTTAGGCTTTATGAGCAAAATCAGACAGGAAAGACTCGTTGCTTTTAGGTTCTTTTATACAAACTTAGTGTCCATCCTTCCTTTATCTGCGGCTATTAAATATAACGCACATAACGGTGCTTAATTAATTGCTGCTGGTATCGTCACCACTGTTTATATTTCTTCAAATATTATAAAATAGCCTTTAAATGATTTGTTTTATTAAATGATTGACGAAACTTTTCGAGAAAGTTAGTGTACTTGCGTTTTATTTGGCTCGTCTTGGCGGAGTACTCTTGTGTCTCCAGATTGCCATAGTTCACAATATGTTATGTCTTTCGAATGTCATATTTTATTCTAACGAATAGGTGAGATGATGGTGGAATCTAAGTTGACCCAGAACTCTAAAGTACTCGCCAGTTAACTCTTATTGGTACAAATTGAAGCTAATTGGGAATTCGTCGAATGATACCAGATACACGGTAAGTGCCGCAAAACACAGTATTTCTGGTCTACGGTATAACCACCATGTCTACGGTAACGAATTGATATCGTGATATTTTCTAAATTACTTTATTATACGATGTAGGTTTATTTTTTAACCAACTTTTAAACACTGATTTGTTTGGTGAATGTAATTCATTCGGCAATGTTATTTTTGTGATTTTCATTATTAAAAAATCTAATTAAAAAAAGTTTTACGTTACGGTAATTGGTAGATGATTTTTATAAAACGTCAGGGTAAATTAATTTCTATGTTTGGCAACATTGAGTCCGACGCGCGCAGAATTATCTGGCACGCATTCTTCTAAACTATAACCTGTGAAGTCAAATCTGTTCAATTTGGCAAACAGTAAACAGATAATAAATGACAACACTAATTACCTACCCATTAAACTGCCTTCAGTTATTACATCATTCCATTTCACTTCAATATTTATTGGATTAAATGACAAGCACGAACGATGCAATCCAATTACAATTATCATCCAATTTATTGTCATGTTAGTATGCCATTGTACTTTGTTGCAAGGTGGCACCCTTGACCTAAAGGGTTGAAAGGATTTCTTATTATTTTGAGCTTCAATGTTTTATTTTATTTGGTAGTTATATTCTTGTTTAATAACGCCTCTGTGGTCTAGCGATCCGGCGTCAGATTTGACTTCCTGAGGTCCCGGGTTCGATACCCAGGTCGACTACAAAAAAAAAATAGAAAATTTATATTTTTAATTTTCTAATAAAAATAACGTTGCCTGGGATTGGATATGTGCGCGGTTGGCGATAGGCTTGCCACCTATCACATTGTGGGACTCAGTAACTACGGCTAGTTGTGGGTGCCTAGATTGTGCCTCTGCTTAACTCTTCTGGGATATGAACGTGAAGATACTACTACTATTACTAGTAAGATTATTTACGTTTAAAAACCTTCACGTCAAGTCTGTTACGTTGTAGGCAGAGTATGGAGCGTCAATTGTTATGTTTTTTGCAGACCTGTTTTTTCCACATTCATTTCACTTTTCATACAAAGACGCCGGTGTCCAAGACTTAAAAAAACCATAATTAAATTCATTTAAAAGTCACAGCACACGTTTTGGTCACGCACTTTTGTGGTCGACGTAAAGTTAGATTTCTAAATAATAGGCAATGTGGTGTGTTTAGGAGACATTAAAGTACAAGTTGACTGCTTACTTTGCTTTGTTGACTTGTACGATGTTATATAAGTAGGTCAGCAGGAAACTTGCCTATGGCTGCTTCTGGGATTCCTTACCTTTGACCTATGAAACGTGTACATATCAAAAGGGATTTGAACCTTTGTGACATGTGGCTGGTAGGATCATTTGAATAGAACTCATTTATATAATAGTAAAACATTATGGCATGTAATTTAAATCGTCACGTTGTGAACTTATGTTGAGATAAATACAGCCATAGATAAAATATGAACATTACTTCAAAATATCGTCTCTGTGGTCCAAAGGTATGATGTTAATGTTGACAACATAAGGGCTTTGGTTTGATTAGCGGGTTGGGTAATTCAAAATTTGTTTTTTTATTTCAAATAAAAATAACTTTTGCTGGCATTTTTTTTCCTTTTCAGACACTTAAATACCTAGTTTATATTTATACCCAGTATGTAACCACTTTAATGGGTTGAGTTAAATAATTATCAGAGCCAATTATATTAACTAGCTATAACGGCAAACTTCGTTCCACACGGTTAGTTTGTATGGGAAAAAAGTAAATGGTGGTTTTATTGTGGTAGAAATATTTGCAGGGAAAGTGGGAAAATCAATACTTTATTTTTTCATATAAACTGTAAGTATGTTTTATATAAAATTGAACTTCTATTTCCTTTGGATGGACCAGTTTTGCTTATTCTTTTTTGTTGTGTAGTTATTGTCAGGAGAAGGTTCATATAAAATTAAGTCGACATTCTTAAGTATTGTAAGGGCCACTTGCACGTTCCTGGGTTAAGTATTTAACACTGAGCTAGCGCCTAACAAGGGTTAAATCACCTTATATTTGACAGTTTAACTCAATACTAAATGTAACCCGGGAATATGTAAGTGGCCTTAAGAGAATCAGATACCTCAAATATGTGACGTATTATAGTACAATATCTATTTTTAAATATATACGTATAGGTGTTTTTTGACAAAAAAAAACAACATGGCGATAGACAACTACACCTTTCATCAAAAATGTGAAAATTCCTTTGATATTTATTAAAAAAATGTGAATGTTAACAAAATTTACATATTCTATCTCTCCTATATAATATTCTGTACAACCCGTCAGCTCCCTCATACCTGCGGGAGCGTTTTAGCTTTCTGCACTCTACTGATTCCCCATGTCGCTCCAACCGTAGCTCTGTACTTCGTTTTCCCGCTTCGCACTCTAGTTGTTATTCTAAATCTTTTACTTTCCAATCAATCAAATTGTGGAATTCCCTTCCTACCGTGATTCGTAACAGCCTTTCTTTACCTACTTTTAAGAAAAGATTGAAGGAACATTACTTATCGTTTACACAATAACATACTCATATATTATTCTACTGAGATATTTTAATAATTATAATTGTACCTGTTTTTTTTTACACACTTTTTTTAGTATATTTTTATGTATTCGTTCTAACTATAGCTATAGTTAATTGTTTTGTACACGATGCCTTCCATTTTATTTTCACAGCTTAATTTTTTTTTGGGTTGGCTGGAAGAAATTTAGTTAGAGATAAGCTCGCCTTTTGTGCATTTTTAACTTCTCGTGTATTTTGTGTATTTTAATTTTTGTGTGCAATAAAGTGTTAAATAAATAAATAAAAAATATCAACCCATTTTAAAACTATTTTCCGTTACATAGCATTCCATTTCACAGCTGTAATATTTATTGGATTAAATGACAAGCACGAACAGCGCAATTCAATTACAGTGTTCATCCAATTTACAGTTGTTAGTATGCTGTTGTGCTATCTTGCAAGGTTGGAGCCTTGACTCAAAGGGCTGAAAGGATTTCTTCTGCCCTCATTTATAAGTTTCTAAACTCTTGACCCATTTAGAAACTGTGACTTTATTATTTATTTGCGCTTTTAGTTCCGTTTTCTATTTATCAGCTATGTTTTTCACTGGCAGGGCATGATTTTTCTATTTTTAAACTTTAAAAAGTGGAAGGATTCAGTTAGATTGTAAGTATTTATTAAGTTTGTAATAAATAGGCATTGGACAAGACTAAAATTAAACATTTTCTATTTCATAAACTCCCGACAAAACCTACATTTTATGATATTGGAGCAAACTAGGAGACAGATATCCTGATGGTAAGAAATTCACGCCGCCTTGAGATACCAAAGATGGTAATGGTGCATTGTCAACCTGAGACCAGAATGTTAGGCCTCAAGCAAAACTAAGTTTACCGGCTACATTACCCTCCGAACCGAAATACGTCAATGGCAAGTATTTACGTTATAGGATTGGTATAGCTACAGGATTGGTATAATCCGGGCGATTCGATGCGAAACTCTACCACCTAGTAGGATGTCATGGTGCTAGTGACGGTAAGCCTATGCTCGCCTTTTACAAGCTGCCCTATAGGAGGGCACATGGTCTATTCTGCAAAGGAGCCCGGACCAACACGGGGAAAAACAACATGTGATGAAAGCTCAGAACCATCGAGATGACGCAAGTCAAACAAAAAGTCAGCATCGTAATCGGTTCCGGCGTTCAAAACTTGTGATGCTACAGATACAGATCACGTACACGTACCCACGCGCACACACACATACACACATGTTTTAGTTGATATCAGAACGTTTCCATTTGATATAAAGTTTTGACCATAATGTCAATGTTCGCCATTGTAGTGCAGTAATAATCACTTTTACACAAGAGGCTTAGCCAGTATTAGATATTAAAGCACTTTTTTGTCACCTCTGTGGTCTAGCGGTTCAATTGTTGGACTTGACTGCATGAGGTCCTGGGTTCGAATCCCGGGTCTGACAACAAAAAGAAAATTGGGTTTTTCCAATTTTCTAATGCAAAAATGCTGCTCGGGATTGGATATGATCCCGGTTGGCGATAGGCTTGCCACCTATCACATTGTGGGACTTAATGTCTTCGGCTAGGGTGCCCTGTTTGTGCCTCTGCCTACCTCTTCCGGGATATGGGCGTGAAGATACTTTACTTTTAAAGCACTTTTGGATACTTAGATGAATTGGTAACAAAACTCAGTTTCGCTATTTTGCTAGTACGTTTTTATTTTATTTTTTTTTAATGGTGACAGTAACGGCTCGCGGCTGCGGTGGTGAGACTGATCCAGACGAATCATAGTAGGTGTGGGTATAGTGCTAATGACTTATGACTCATAATCCTCTACTTTCTTTATATTATGTGAATTTTCTCGTTATATACGGCTCAAATTCCAGAACAAATCACGTGTATAAACAATTACTTTGGATTGCTTTTTTAAACTTATTGAGTTTTCCTGCCCCAAATTTTATTCAGGCTCCAAACGTAAATTCAATTAATGAGTAAATTGGAATTCATTTGTAAGGTTTCATGGTTTATTATAATTTAGGCCAATTGGTTTGCTATTTAATGCTTTCGTACTTTCTCTCGATTGTCGGAAAGAAGTTATTGAGCGTACGGTGTTCAAATTAATTGAAATATTCCCTAAATTTAGGGTTAATTATCTCCGACGATATTAGTCTTTGTCAAGGTGAATTTATTTAATTTGGCATCTCAGTATGTGACTGAGATTTTCAAACGATACTCAATAAAAAGATGAATTCTTTGATAAAGTTATAGCATTATATACACGTTGCATATTGTTGCTTATAATTTTGAAATGCTTTTCATATTTTATCAAATTATAAATTACAGTTTAATTAAAAATTCAATTAAATTCAATTAAAAAAGTAATAATTATTTAACAATACAAAACAATGGTTGCAAGTTTCCATGTCCGATATCAGGCGCGTTTTCTGTTTTTTTTTTAATTTTACTCTTATGTACTAGCTTAATATTATATTTCATCTTCGATTTGATTGGAAACTAAAGAATGGACCTCAATTTCCATCAGGTGGTGTAAGGATAATGATACTAAGCTTATAGTGTATATCGTGTTGGTCCGGGCCCCTTTGCAGAATAGACCATCTGCCTTTTCAGACACGAGCTGCCTGGCAAGGAATTGCCAGGCAGCTCATAAAAGGCGAGCATAGGCTTACCGTCACTAACACCATGACATCCTACATGGTGCTAGTTTTGTAGCGACTCGCCCGGATTGGTACCACCGCCTTACCTATTCCTGCCGCTATAACGTCATGACGTGTTCCGGTTCGGAGGATAAAGTAGCCTGTAAACTTACTTTTGCTCGAGGCCTAACATCCCGACCTCAGGTTGGCAGCGCACCATTACCACCTTTGGTGTCTCTAGGTGGCGTGAATTTCTTACCATCAGGAAATACGTCTGCTTGTTTGCCTTCCTATACCATACAAAAAAGTCTAGTCAACTTAGTTACTTGTATTAGGAACTCGTACTGTAGTTATTTTAATTAATATTATCCTGTAAGAAATGTTTCTTGTTTTGTAGAGAAAAGGATTTTTGTTCAAAAAACAAATTTCAATAATAACTACTAAAAAACTGCTACTTTGCAATAATTCTTCCGGCCTGACACCACCATCTTTAGAACTTCTTCAACACTGACAAGTTTTACTGGTGAGGTTTAAAAACGAAACTGTTGTTTATACCTTTATCACTAGCTGTTGCCCGCTTTGGTTAATGGTCCTACAGAAACATTTTTTCGGGATAGAAACTATCCTATGTGTTAATCGTTACCCTCTATGTGTGTGCCAAATTTCGTAAAAATCGGTTCCGCAGTTTGTAACAAACAACCAAACATACAAATTTTCGCATTTATAATGTTAGTAGGATATAGGCACCATAAAAATAACTTTAAGACATTCAAATCATTTAGCTAGCGATACTTTTTGTTTAAAGAATAATGCTTTTCCGTGAGTCATAAAATATTTCCCTCAACTGCTAAAAAGAGAGCCATAAAGTATATAATTTTCAGCACGATCATAAAAATTTGAGGCTCTTTACGTTATAAACGCTTTGACTAGGTGTATGAAGTTTATGGTGAGCTAAGTGTGAGTGTTACAGCTATATAGGACTACTTAAGATTTACGACTCGGCCATAAAAACACCATTTTAAAATCAAACGGAATAAAACAGGAAAATTCAATTTTCCAGATAACTAACGTTTTAGAAATCCACCTTTCTCAATACATCTCTATTACCATTCTGCAATCTTTTTAAAAGAAAAATGGGGCAGATTATCGACATGAATTTTTATGTTTTTTTTAGATCTCAGGGTAGTTTTTATGTAGAATGTGAGTTTATGTTTGAGGCACTGTTTTAATTATACAAAGTGATTTTTTTTTTAAATACATGAATCTAAGGTTGGCTAACCTAAAGCGTGCAGACTTCTGTTCTCTTATAAGTAGTCTTCGGGCATACAGGAAGATACTTTAATTCTTAACATGTTAGTATTGTATTGGAATCCTTAGCTACGACGCCGACGTATCGAGTGTTGTTTTGAGTCATGGTTATTTAGAAGGGAAGGCTAAATATCTTCTAAAACTTTTATACTCCATACTTTAATTCTTAACATGTCGTTATTGTATTGGAGTCCTTAGCTACGACGCCGACGTATCGAGTGTTGTTTTGAGTCATGGTTATCTAGAA
>NJDC01003862.1:8372-27403 GCA_002245475.1 Calephelis virginiensis
CATCGAGAGAAAAGATGGTCGAAGTTTTTTCATAATTATTGAATTTCGTGTGAATATTGAGTGAAATTAGTCAATTTTGGTGGCATTTTGTACAATTTTGTTCAGTGAAAATGCACAAATGAAATAATATTATATATTGTATATTTCCTTGTTGCTGCCAAATCTCATTACATGAGCTTGTGTAAAAAGGCCACCTTACCCAAAAGCCTGACATGACTTACTGACGACTTACGACTGATGACTAATTATAATTGATATAAAACAAATATAAAATTTGATGCAAATTTCTACTTAACTAGTGGCAAAATACTAATGAGATTGCCAAAACCTAAAGAAAGAAAAAGAAAAGAACTAACTACAAACGATTGAAAACGGCACACTTACATAAACCTACGCATCGCTAAGCGGTTTTCGCAGTACCGTAGTAGCGAAAGTCGCATCAAGACAAGTGGTCACATTGTTGCTTCGGCGTTTAAAATAACATGAGCGTCATTGCTGGGAAAAGCCGGCCATAATCAATTGCATGAGATTTCCTACTTATATTAAACTGCGTATTAATTTCGATTGATAAAAAAAATAGCGTGACAACCCTAAAACTTCACTAGAGTATAGATAAGGATTTTGACAACTAGGCTTAGTTTCTATACTGCTAAATATTTGTACTTTGATTTCTTCTAATTGGAACGAAATTAAATTTCTATTTTTTTGGAACGAAATCTGATGACAGCTTAACTAAGTCAATGATAATACTTTGATCATGGATGAATAAAACACAATTTGAAATTTGAATAAAAGATCAGCTGACTTGGAGGTGTAGCGAAGGACCTAACAGGAGCAGTCGACACCTATTGTAATATTTTGTAAAAGTAAGCATCTTCATAAGAGGCAGGCAGAGGTACAAGTAGACCACCCACGATTAGCCGAATACACTAAGCCCCACAATGTCATAGGTGGCAAGCCTATCGCCAACCGGACCCATACCCAATTCCGGGCAACGTCATCTTTACAATTCATACAATTTTTTTAGTTGCCTGACCCGGGGATCGAACCCGGGACCTCAGGAAGTCAAGTCCGCCGAAGGACCGCTAGACCACAGAGGCGATCAAATAAAGTATTTTGATTTGAGCGGTTGTGGTTAAAATATATCCTACCTTATCCAAATCATAGTTAGACAGCATCACGAAGAGATCATAAGCGGCTCCCATCTCTGTCCCCTTGGGCACGAGCATGTGTTGCGGCCAGCCACAGCCGCAGAAGTTGAAGCTGGCGAGGTCGGACCGTCTCGGGTCGGAGCTCTGCGCCGAGAGGTCGCGGAACGTCTGCTCGAACGGAATCGTCACGGACGACTGCGTCGACGACCGCGTTATTGTGTTCTGGCCCGCGTTCACTGGAATGTGTGAAAACGTGTCGATTTCTTATCAGTGGTAAGTTACAGTTTTTAGCCTATGCTGGTCTAATGCTTTTGGCATTTGGGCCTCTACGACCGTTCGCTTTGTTTTAACGCCCTATAAATGAATACTGAAGCTATGGAGCAATTTCCCTCGAACTGTCCATGGAGCTACGACATAGGGTTTTTAAGGGGAAGGTTAATCAACTTTACAGAAGCCGGTAACCTACTGACAACTAAAGCCCGGTTCCTATAATCAACGAACCGTATTCCGTCAGTTTAACTATTGGTAGTTTGCCTAAAAGTAACTGAGCGTTGCTCATAGTTATACAAAATGTTTAGAGTTAACAATCGAAAACGTCCGACTGCAGTTAGATTTCTTTCAATTTGTACAAAAAACAAACATTCGTAAGCAAAATAACTCGTTTCTTGAATATAGGAACCGGGCCTAGTTACTACTAAGTCTACTGACTCTAAACAATTTTGTATAACTATGAGCAATACTTCGTTACTTTTAGACAAACCACCAATAGTTACACTACCTATTACCTACGACTAGCTGAAGATACTAAGTCCCACAATGGTGGTAAGCTTATCGCTAAAATATTTAATCCCGGGGCAACGTTGTTTATTAGTAAATTAAAAAAACACATTTTCTTTTAGTTGCCCGACCCGAGGTTCGCACTCGAGACCTCAAAAAGTGAAGTCCGACACAAAACTATCTGCGTTCTAGCCCACAGAGGCTACACATACAAATATTTTTTACACAAAACAGGATGCAAGACTTGCTCATTTTCTAAGGCCAATTCCAAAACAAATTGTCTGTTCCGTACCCGCAGTAAAGGGTTCTTAGTCTAACTAAATTACAGGAATACTCTGTACTACTACTCTGTGATCAATTCAGGATTACATTCTAATTAACTTTGTGCACAAAGTGTTTATAATGATTTTCAAGTGCAATACTTACGTGGGACAACAAATTTATCCATTTCTATGAACATCTTGCGTTGATCTGAAAATATCCAGGGTAGGTTACGCTCGTCAAACTTGGGGGCCATGAATATACGGACCGTAGCGCGTCGAGGTCTTCCAGTGTTATTTACATTGATTCTGTAATGTGAAATAGCAACAAATGAGAAAAAAATGTAAAGTTTTAAAGGGATTGCTTAGCTCTACAACGCATGTAGTAAGCTAGGAATAGCCAAGTCACTTGTTTCTAGAGGTCGAAGTTATATTTTTCCCGAAACACTGTTTTTAGTACCTTAAGCATCTTCACGGCTATATCCCCAAAGAGATAGGTAGAGCCAGCCACGAGTAGCCGAAGACACGTCCCATAATGTGATTGATGGGGAGACTATTGTAAGCCAGAGATAAATCCAATTCCGGGTAGTGTTGTTTATCAGAAAATGAAAGATACACATGTTTTATGTTTTTCAACAACGTCAAGTCCAACACCGGACCACTAAAATCTCAGAGGCGGATAATTAATAATAAAGCATATTTACGTCCATATACGCGAAGCGGTAAGCAGAGGCACAACCCACAACAAGCTGATGACACTCAAGTCCCACAACGTCATAAATGGCAAACCTATCGAAAATCGAGCGCATATACCATCTCAAGCAATGTTGTTTTATTAGAAAATTAAAAAAACAAATTTCTTTTTGCTGCTCGACAAGGCAATCGAACCCGGGACGACCTCACGCAGTCAAATCCAACGTCGGACCATTAGGCCACAGAGGCGAATAAATAATTACTAATAGTACATGACTTTAAAATTATTGATAAAGTGTATAATACTTTCACTTACACATAGCGGAAGGGTCTGTGATTGAGGTGGGTGAAACGCACATACACCGAGCCCCGGTCGGAGAAGTCCAGCCCACGGGACAAGTCCATATCGCTCATCATCCAGAACGTATTGAGAGTGTTGACTTCCCCCGTTGAACTTTCGATTCTCGCCGATCTGATTGTTACTCCCGGGTTTTCTAGCTATAGACGATAACATGAAATACAGTGCAAACAACTCGGTAATTCTCGCATGTCACCCCCAAATTGGACCCCCCCGGTGACAAGCGGGAATTTATCTTTAAAAATTTTCCGCATGTCACCGGGGGGGACGAGCGGGAATTCAGAAAACAAAATTCCCGTCAGACCCCCTGGTCACTCTAGTCAAAAAACCAACATGAAAACTAATATCTTTAAATGCATGGAATTGAACATTTGTTTTTAAACTACAGATAGAAAAAGAACTATTTGGAGTTACATAATTACGAAAGTTACATTTTTTTGGCAAAAAATTAATCGACAATCAATTTTGACTTTTTATATTTTCAAAAGCAACCGTTTTAAACACTAATTTAATATTCATAACCTATTGATGAGGCCCTTCTATGGTGATTATATCCAAATAGAACAAAGAACCTACTATATTCTATATTTTAAGTAGAATGTAGTTGAAACAATAAAGGATGAGTATTTTAATATTCAGTAATGAATTTATATTAATATTATAATATATTAATATTAATAATGTGTAATAGATTGTTAATTTATATGATGGAAAGGTAAGATAAAATATTTAAGTCACTTAAAAAAAGTTTCTAAAATATGTAATTTCAAACCTTGTGTAAATTTAATCTATTGAAAAAGAACCCTTAAAGATATAAACATTATAGAAAAAATGTTCATTAATCAATTCCCGATTGTCACCGGTTTGTCCCCCCCCAGGGACATGCGGAATTTTTTTTCAAAAGAATTCCCACATGTCCCCGGCGGAGACAAACTAGGGGGTGACATGCGGGAACGACCGCAACCAACTTATTTGTTCTATCTAAATGCTTTCAAATTCTGAATCTGATGATGGAATCCCAGGAAAACCGCGGAAAAGGAGTTGATTTACTTATTAAATAATAACAAAAATACACATAACATAAATAATAACAAACACATCTTATCTTAATATATATAAATTACGTGTCACGTTGTTTGTCCGCGATGGACTAAAAAACTACTTAACCGATTTGAATCAAATTTGCACACCGTGTGCAGTTTGATCCAACTTGAAAGATAGGATAGCTTACATCTCAATTTATAATCAAAAAATTAACATCCTAGCGAAGCCGGAATAGGCAGCTAGTACCTACATATATTAGGGGTGACGTTGTTTGTCCGCAATGGCCTCGTAAACTACTTAACCGATTTCAATCAAATTTGTACACCTTGTGCAGTTTGACCCAACTTGAAAGATAGGATAGCTTACATCTCAATTTATGATAAAAAAATCACCATCCGAGCGAAAAAGGAACAGGCAGCTAGTATAAAATAAAAATTTCAGTTTCGGTGCTAACCCTTAAAAAACTAACAGCGAAACTAACATTTTCCGAAAAGCAGTTTAGTTCTAATTTCGACCACTGAACAGATAAATTGGTCGCACTATAACTAAATAGCGAATCTATGTGTTTTAAAAAGTTACAATATATTTTATCATACCCACATTTTGTACAACTTTGTAACGCGCAAACATTTAGCGATAAACATTTGAGTATAACGTCACCGAGAGAATAGTTGGTCGCAATTTTTGAATTTCCTCTACGTTTTGTGTAAAATTAGTTAATTTTGGTCAGTGCGCATGTGTGAAGTAAATATTGATGAAGAAAATTGTGTACGATTTTCTTCGTTGCCGATAAATATCACTAACCTCGACTACCGCTTTACTCAAAACCCTTCCTTACATTTTTTATGGCGATTATTATAACTTATTTTGGATAATGTAAACCCAATTGCTGTATCACTTGTCCTGCGCTCGGGACTTTTTATCCACAAATTTTATAAAAAGAAAAAAAATCACACCTCAGACAGGTTCAAATCCTGTCTTAGGTGTTTTTTTTTATTACAAAATTCATAATTAAGTTAAAATAATTGTACAGTTAGTCATGACCAAAAAAACGCATGATTGGTAGGAGTAATTTCAGTTTTTTTTTATAGACATATATAAATAGGTTGGTCCAGGTCCTATTTGTAGAAAAGACAATCGGCCTCTCTACTTGTCTGCCAGGCAGCTCATAAGAGGCGAGCATAAGTAAAATAGGTTATTACCAACTAGACCGCTAGTGGTGGAGTATTGTGCAGCAACTTGTCTATTCCTACCACCTTGACATTGTTCCGGTCCGGTGTGTAGGGTAGTCGGCAGATGTACATTAGGTCCTGGCCTCAGGACAGCAACGCACCTGTAGCATCTATGATGTCTTTTGGCCACGATTGTCGCTCACCATCAGCAGAGCCGTGTTCTAGTTCGCTGTCGTATAAAAAACATATGCAATAAAAGTACCTCCGAGTTCGAATAAGGCCTGACGTTTGCAGATTCCTTGAACTTCTGGAAAAGGTCGTCGATGAACCCATGCCACCGGTAGAAGAATGGATCTCGCATGGTAGTCGCTTCATCCGCCATCACAGTGAATGATTCCTAAATCAATTAAACTTAATTTTAACACCAATTCCAAAATGTCGAAATTTATACTAAACTAGCAGCATGTACCAGCTTCGCAGGGGTGGACAAACTTCAATGTTACTATACATATAAAACTATTGAATCACTTTACATATTTTTTTTTGTTTTTTTATGTTATAGGAAGGCAAACAAGCAGACGGAGTAAGAAATTCACGCCGCCTAGAGACACCAAAGATGGTAATGGTGCGTTACCAAACTGAGGTCAGTATGTTAGGCCTCGAGCAAAAGTAAGTTTACCGGCTACCTTACCCTCCGAACCGGAACACGTCATGACGTTATGGCGGCAGGAATAGGTAAGGCGGTAGTACCAATCCGGGCGAATCGCTGCGAAACTCTACCACCTAGTCAGATGTCACGGTGTTAGTGATGATGCCTATGCTCGCCTTTTACGAGCTGCCTGGCAAGAAAGGCAGATGGTCTAATCTGCAAAGGAGCCCGGACCAACACGGGGAAAACATATAAAAAAAACATTAAAATTCTTTGCGTAGTTTTAAAGATCTAAGTATACAAACAATAAAGCAGATACTCGTATTCAATGCGAATGTGGATGGATGTAGGTACCCGTACAGAGGTAGGTTGACATTCAGCGATTTGAGCTCGAGTGTTATCCGAAGGTAGTGTTAAGAGTCTCTGAAACCGGCGTGTTTGTATGAGAAGGGTAGTGTGGAGGAAGCCGGACATGTCTGCCAGGATTGTGAGGTTTGGCACTCGATACTCTCTGCATACTGTGTAAGCGACTTGGGGTGAAGGTATGTATGTATAGATAGGGACAGACAGCGAAAACTGACTTTGTTTTATATTATGTTAATACAAAACTTACTTTATACCAAATTTCAAACTCTAATTATTAAGTCAATATCATTCAAATTAATTTCTCCAAAACGACATGCAAGTGGAAGCAAATACAATGTATTTACTTACTTATTTATTCTACTCAGCTGGAAAAAGATCAACACGGGGAAAAGTTGTTAGACCTTATTACAGATAGTTACGATTTTAAATCAAAATCGGTTGAATATTGTTTTGGACTTATTTTGATTCGAGTTTTTATATACACTAATGGTTGCCCGTTGATCGAAATTCAACCATATTAAATTTTAATTATAAATTATAAAGGTAATGTTCAAAAATTTTTTGAGTTCTTTTGTTAAAAACGCCATTTTCATTTATCAAGACCAACTAAATTTTCTTCAAGCATTATGAATATACTTTGTGCGCCATCTTTAATATTTTATCAATGTATTTGTTTGTGTGTGTCAAATGCATGGTTGTGTGTAATGTTTTATTTTTTAATTTAATGCACTTTATAAGCATTATTAGTAAAAAATATTATCGTTCTGCACTTCTCCTACACATATACTATAAGTGTGTCAAATTTCATACTCCTCGGTCCTCGCAATTTTTGTAAAAATGGGCCCAAAGTTTTTGCTTCACGTATTAATATTATGATAAATAGATATGCTTACAAGGTAGCGATGTTGTGGATCGTGCATATAAGCAGCAAAGCTGTGTCCGTTGTTGTGAAGTGCTCCGTACAGTTCAGGGTTTGGAGAGAGGATGCTAGCCTCCAACATGTTGCCCAGCGTGTCGATGTCTAAGATTTGCGTAGTACCGTCTGTCTGGAAACCAATTGACATTACTCGTCTTGTTAATAAACATAGACTAAAGTACGCCGAGGTTTAAGTTCACATTATAGTCTGTATTACAGTGTAACAAATACTACAATATTAACATAATCCTCAAAGTATTATGGTGGTATAGTCTAACATAAGACGACACAAGTTTGTTTATTAGTAGAATAATACACATACAACATTTTTAATACATATACAATTGCAAAACATTGCGAACGTACGAAAGAGTGGTTGGTAGGCACCACCACACCAGTAACATCTTAGTTGTTTATATGCGACGTTAGTCAAGAGAGCCCGCTGGCTTACTATCATATAACATAAAAAAGAGTAGGCTGGTTTATTTGGCAACTAAAGTGAAAAGGGGTCGAACTGTAGGAAAAAAACGTAGTTTCGTTCTTCGAAAGCATAGGTTTCTACGCCATAATTGTTTGAGAAAACGGTTACTGCAGGGCGTTATAGTTAAAACTGTTTGCCACTTATTTTGGAATAAATCGAGAGAGAGTAGAACTCTTCTTGACCACGATGACGCATCATCTCACACCGCTAAGAGAAAGATTGACTATTTGGCGATGACAGATATAGATTTACTGAGTCACCATATGTCATGTTTCGACCTTATGATTTTTTATGAGAGAGGTCAGCCAATAAACACACAGCTCTCCTGTTGGTAAGAGACATCCGTGAACCTACAGGGATCAAAGATGTTACAGTGCTTACCCTATAGTCGGAATGTTGGGCCTATTGTCCCCGTGTTGGTCCGGGCTCCTTTGCAGAATAGACCATCTGCATTCCTGCCAGGCAGCTTGTAAAAGGCGAGCATAGGCTTACCGTCACTAACACCGTGTTCCGGTTCTGAGGGTAAGGTAGCCGGTAAACTTACTTTTGCTCGAGGCCTAACATCCCAGCTTCAGGTTAGCAACGCATCATTACCACCTTTGGTGTCTTTAGGCAGCGTGAATTTCTTACTTATTATCATAAAAAAAGTCTACCGGCTACCCTACACTCCAGACCGGATCACGTATAATAAGTTTGGCGGCTGGAATAGGTAAGGCGGTGGAAACCTATTCGGGCAAGCCTGTGGAGGGGCAGATGGGCTATTTATTGTACTCAGCGAACCCAAAACAACACGGGCTGGGGGACATATTATATTTATTGCCGAAAATAAGAGAAATGTTAGCGGTTTAGCCTTGAAAGAGCAACAGTAAGAAAGACTTTCGCATTTATATTATAACTATGGAAGTAAGTATTTATAAAAAAAATACCTTTCTCACGCGACCTGTAGAGATGGCTTCCTCGACATTTTTCCTCCAGCGTTGCATGTCAGCAACGGTAACCTTCAGACCATCCGCCTTCCTGTCGAGATCCTGCCAGCGCATGTTGGCCTGTCGGGGCGGCCAGCCGCGGGCCGACGTAAGACTGTCCAGTTTCGCAAAATACGCCTCAGGAATAGGTTCATTCCAGTTGCTAAACTTTTTGACGCGTGGCAGCGCATTATTCAAACGTTCACCGTTGTACCTGGCAACATTATTTTCATTAAAAACAGTATCAACCGCTAGTGGATTATTATAATAAATTTCATTTCTAGATTATGTATCTGTTGTATTTTCATTTCTACACCGTTTGGGAGTCGGACTCGCACTTGGCCGGTTATTTTATTTTGTAGCGTTTAGTTTTTGTATGTAATGTTATTTTGTCATGTACGTCTACTTTTTTAAATGATCTTATTTTTAAACTGAAAATACCTGGCAATAATTTGTTGATGCATGTAGAAGAACAGTTCGCCGCGACGGTCTTTCGCGACTATTTCTTTTTGTTTAGCTGAGAACGGATAAACAAGATGCCAGTGCCAGTGGTGGAGGTTCACCCCCACGTCTTCGCGGAAGTATGCCAGCCGGTGCTCCACGTCCAAATCCGTAGCCGTGTAGTCTCTTGGGATGATGATGGGTACACGCTGCAATCATTTAAATTAAGTAATACTAAATGTTGCCCGTGGCGTTGCGCGCGTAATTAATAGTCCCGCGGGAACATTTTTTTTTGGGAAAAATACTATCCTATGTGTTGATCCAAGTAATAGGAATAATAGGGGTACCATGTGTGTGCCAAATTTCATGAAAATCGGTTCAGTAGTTTTTGCGTGAAGGAGTAACAAACATACAAACTTTCAACTTTATAATATTAGTAGGAAGTAGGATTTGGTGTTGTCTGTTAGACGACGTTCAAAATTGTAACAGGAACGACGGTAATGGAGATTTTTGCCTATCCTAAGTTATCAATACATATTATAAAACAAAGTCCCTCGCCGCGTCTGTCTGTCTGTCTGTTCGCGATTTATTCTAAAAGTACTGAACGGATTTTCATTCAGTTTTCAACAATAGATAGAACAATTCTTGATGAAGGTTCTAGTGTATAGTAAGTTTATGTTTTGTACGAACCAACGATATTAGTTCAATATGTCGGCAAAAAAAAGCCGATCGGGAGCGTTCCTCGAAAACGCTGCCAAAACCTTATCTGCCTTATTAACAAACACGGAAAATGAAATATCGTTGAAGCGTAGCAAATAATCATGTAATCTCAAAACAAACAAAAAACAGTGTGTAAATAGTAAAACGTGAATAAATAATTAAAAACATATTAAAATATGTATTCGCACACCACAAGTTGGTAGAATATGTAGGAACGGTAGAAACGCTTAAATAATTTTGTAACATCTTTGTAACACTCATATTCCGCAAATAAATATTTTTTCTTTATTTTCTTTCTTTCAAAAGACATGCGCGCTTACTGCACTCCCATATTCCCCCCTTCCCCTGGCCCCTCTGGTGTCCTTTTTATTTTGTGTTTGGTGGATTTTAAAAAGTTAAAAATTTCTTCTTTGTATTTTGTTAATTTAGTTTCTTTGACGTAGTATTTAATATTTTTTTAGCGTAATACTCGACATTTCCGTTTTTTTACGATTACATTTTTCTTTATTTTTTTTAAATATAACTAGTTATTTAGACAAACAGCTACTTTGCTTGATTTGTTTATTCCACGTACTTAGTATTAAAAGTTTTTTTTTGCCTTTTTTGGATACTTGATTTGGTGGCTTTTACGTTATCTTATTTCCTTTTTGTATTTAACTAGCTGCCCGCCCTCGCTTCGCTTCGGTTATTCAAGAATAAAAATCCTACTAATATTATAAATGCGAAAGTTTGTATGTCTGGATATCAGGATGTCAGTATGGATGTTTGTTACTCTTTCACGCAAAAACTACTGAATCAATTACGATGAAATTTGGTATGTAGGTAGCTGAAGACCCAGAATAACATAGAGGCTAATTTTTTATCCCGGAGTTCCCGCGGGATTGGGACTTACGCGGGTAAAACCGCGGGTCGCAGCTAGTATTTTATAAAATTAGCTATTGAAAAGTGAGTATTATGCAAATAGTCCCAATCATTTTAGAGGGCAACCCAAACTATCTTATTCCTTATTAATTAGGCTTAACATCCCAATCTCAGGTTGGCAACTATCTGGTTTCTTATCGTAAGATTTTCTGATTTTTCTTATTTGTATTTAACTGAAAAGTATTAAGAAAAATCAGTCTTTTTGAAAATACAGATAAATTTCTTTAGATATGTTACTAAAATTACTAAACTTCACTAGTTTAAACGAATAAATTTATACAACAGGACGCATTATAGGTCTGACCCCAAAAGATCGCAAATTATGAGGTTTTATAGTACACCCGTAGTGTTTGTCTACGATACTAATACATAGATATTAATATTTATTATATTATTCATAGAAAAATAAATATAAAGCGATTTCGTCTGCGTATAATTGAAAAAAGTCTAAAATAAAAGTAGCCTAAGTTACTCCTTATTGCATCAGCTACTTGCAGTGAAAAATCCGTCAACATCGGTCCCGCCGTTTCAGAGATACACCGCAACAGTCAGACAAAAATTGTAAAATTATTTTGGAATGGGTACCATGTATAATGTATACCTACATATTCATGTAGTAAAAAGCGGTTAGTTTAGTATAACAGACGCTATAATTTTATGTATTTGTCCATATGGATTTATTCATTTCTACAAGTATGTCTCCGTACATTTGAAAATAATTTATATACATTGTGGAATTAAAATAGTAATATTTAAGAAACCATACATGTAACCAAAACCAAACATGTCGGTCAAATATTGGTATGTAAAAATTTGGAGCAAAGATTATTTGGAGTAATGCTTTCCGTTAAGCTTTAAGCAGAAAGAGGCCGTGACCGTTGTAACTATTATGGTGATAAAACAAATAACTTACGGGACCTCCTTGTTTAGAAATGGCTGCCGACGCTCTGGCCTGGGAGAACACTTGCGAATCCATGAATTTAGAGGGAAATGTTTCCGCAAAATTTTGGATTGGAACATTTTTTGTGTCATGCCTGTAACATTATTTTATTTTTTACACAAGTTACATCTTTATAAGTAACTAGCCGACCCAGCAAACTTATACCAAGTTTGACATCAACAGCTACTACGTAATATATAATTTGATGCACCGATAGTAGCGCAGTCTGCCGGATCCAATGTAAAACATTCCAAAATCAACGACTACTTACAAATATATTTTTTCCAGTGGACCAAATTGTGAATCTAAGTCGTTTTCGAATCCCCTTGAACTTACATAAAATATTTTATCAAAATCATTCCAGTAGTTTAGGAGTTCAATGGCATACACACGTCACACACACAAGAAAATATTATATATAAATATTGGTATCACTACCTTACCTATTTATGCGGCCATAACGCCAGTGCTTGCCGTTGACATGTTCGGATACGGAGGATAAGGTACCCGGTAACGGTAATTTACTTTTGCTCGAGACCTGACATCTCGGCCTCAGGTTACAACGCACCATTACCACCTTTAAAGTCTTTAGGCAGCGTGAATTTTTTACCATCAGAAAATCCGTCTGATTGTTTGCCTTCCAATATCACAAAAATATGTAGAAGCCCGACGGTTTGTTCACTAGTTATTAAACTATAAGTTATGGCTGCACACAAAGACGTCAACTATCTTTTACTTACTTAACTAGCGGCCGCCCCGGCTTCGCGCGGTTATGAAATATACGTATAAACCTTCCTCTTCAATAATATATCAATATTGAAAAAAACGCATAAAAATCCGTTGCATAGTTTTAAAGATTTAAGCATACAAAGGGACATATGGACACAGCAAACGACTTTGTTTTTTTTTATTATATTGGAAGGCAAACAAGCAGACGGATTTCCTGATGTTAAGAAATTCACGCCGCCTAGAGACATCAAAGGTGGTAATGGTGCGTTTTATACTATGTTATGATAAGTTACGGCCGCACACAGAGACGTCAACTATCTTTTATTTACTTAATTACGGTGGTTTTTTACCGTACCGTACCTACCGTAATTGTTCGTCAATTTCTCAACAAGAAGGCAGAGACAATTTTGCCTTTCTTTATACAAAAACAAAGAACATATATACTCTCTACCGAGAGTACAAAAGCCTGGCTTGGACTGCTATCAATATAGTCCTGTAAAATTATTTGTACAGCCTTGGACTATACCAGCGCCGGACATTCCGGGAATAGGATTTTTTTACACCGACTTGAGGTTTTCAATTTGACTACATGTTTTTTTTGAGTTTGTTACTCGGTCAATAAAGAACAGATTTTGATGGTTTCTTTAATGAAATGTAGGTCATGATTTCGAGATGGTTAAAACGTACCTAACAATATCTGACTTGTATTGCAAAAATGAAGTTAATGAGAATTGATAGAAGAAGGCGTTACTTTGCGGAAATCCATACTTAAATCTAAACAAAATTATTTAATTTGCAAATTTTTTGGCAGAAAATTGCAAATTAAATAATTTTGTTTAGAAATTAATAAGACCACCTCGGAATCATGACCTAAGTTTCGAAAATAAATTGTCAACGTGCAACTTGGTTGCAAATTGAAGTGGGTTTTTTGATTTTTTATAATTGCATAAAAAAACTACATTGTCCCGTGACCTAGGCGATATTTCATCAATATTGATTAAGCAGGAGCGACGTGTAACGAATGTGCCACCGGAAATTGCTTGTTAATAAAAGAAAATCTTTACCTGTGCATCAAGGCTACTGAGTAGCAATAGTTGAAGAGCTGTGGGTTGAGATTTGCCCGTGCGTAGACACAGGTTGACAGAAAATCTTGAAGCTGATTATTAGGTACACCTGCAACCGTTTTATTCAATTACCTGCTGAACCGGCGAATTTACTACCGCCCACTTTGGAAACTAAATTAACAACAGGTTTTCTAGGAAAAAAGTAATTTCTTTTCATCTTTATTCTTTTTCCCATTAACTAGTAAATAATAAATACATATCTTCACGCCAAATCCCTTACGGGATTAACAGAGAGTATCAACTATTACTATTTCAATAAACAATAATGGAGAAATTACACAGAGCTTATCCCCAAAGTAAGCAAATTATATGCTTGTATATATTTAGTCAACTTTAACTTGGACTTAAACTAACACACTCAGACAGGATACTTTGTCCGGTCAAAAGGATGACATACTCAAGGGGGCTCAAGTTTTGAGAGGTAAGTCACGCTCTAGGATGGAAAAGGGTTATAACCTACTCACTATTCAGCATAAGGTCAGTGTAAGAAGGTGGAGGACAGGTTGATCAATCATACTAATACATGCAAATACTTAAATGAACATAACAGAATAAATATAAAAATCAAACCCACAACCAGATAAGCAGACATCTAGAAGTTCATCACACAAAGTCCTGCCCCAGTTAGAAATCGAAGCCAGGCGTTAGTTTTTGAAGGCGTTAGGCATGTACACTAATCCCTTGACGACGAAGCAGTCAAGTGTTATATTTTAAATTAAATAAATTCGCCACAAAAAATGTTATCGTTTGAAATCCTTTTTAATTCTCTATCAAATATGGCAGAAAACTTGAGAAGATAAATCAATGACTTTTAAGCCTCTATAACTCGCTACAGCTGGAACTACCTCTTTCCCATAACATCGGTATATGATCCCAAACACATGTTAGCCATGAACCAATGGCTCTTATGACTGAGTACCCAGGACTGTAAGTATCTTCACGCCCATATACCCGAAGAGGTAGGCATGGCAACCATGGCACCCACAGCTAGCCTAAGACACTAAGTCCCATAATGTGATAGATGGCAAGCCTATCGCCAACCGGGTATATATCAAACCCCGAGCAACATTTTTTTTTAGAAAATTGGAAAAACCCCATTTTCCAATGAAGTCAAGTCCAACAACTGGACCATGAGGACTGCTTTAAAAAAAATTACGCATAAGTTCATCGATGACTTCATCTGCCATTTCCTGGTGGGCAGGTAGCAAATTCGAGAAATCTGCCGTTACAGGTAAGTTCCTCGCTTTTGTAAATTTGGGCAGTTTCTTCAAGTTCTTCAATGGTATTATCACGGATGCTGACGAGTTGAAACGGGTATTTATATCGATTCCATTATTTTTGTAATCTTCTCCCTGAAACAAATTCTGGTTGTTTTATAAACACGTACATTTGTTTATCTGTCTAGATATGAGACCTCCAGGTTCGAAACTAGTATGCAATCACAGAATAAATAGTTGATTGAGTTTGGAGCCTAGAGTAAAATTAACCAAAAATTAATTTATTTTATTAATGAAATATATTATTAATGAAAAAAAAATAAGTATAGTTAATTACAGTATAGTTTGGCCGAATTGGTACCATCCCCTTACATAGTCCTGCTGTCATAACTTATAGTGTCAGTGCTCGTCATTGCCACGCCCATGCCAGAGGGTTGGTTTACGGCACACATTGTCTAAAGATTCCAACCACAAGATAACCACGTACCAGCAACATATTTGTACACGATTGTCACTTACCATTAGGATAGACACCTTAGTCACTTTTATTTATCATGAAAAAATATATATTCCGATAGTTTCCTATACCATATTGTCAACCAAAATTTTTCCGTAACATGCGGCCATAATGGGGACACTTATCAAGTACCGACAGCCGTAAAACATTGTAGCATTCAGTCAATAAACAGAGGCCAGAATGAATGAAGATAAAGTTTAAGGTTCATAGTCGCTGCCTAGGTCCAAGTTGTAAGTATTTCCTTAGTTTACGAATGTGTTACTAATTTATTTCTCAAGCAATAGTGCATTCCTTGAATAAATAGGTTTGTAAACTGTCATCAACCAAAATGAAAATTATTTATTTGCGGAATATGTGTGTTAAAAAGATATTAAGCATACCAATTATTTTATTTTTGAAGGGAAACTTCTTTAGAATCGTTGTAATTTCAAAACGGGTGCAACGGAAAAACGACAGGTAAGAGACACAAATATATATTCATCTCATTATTTTGTCGATTTACTGAAGTTTCACTTCTATCGTGTGTGAATCGCACAAACACCTTTTTTAATAAGCTTCTTAATTAATAACAAATAATTTTAAAGGTAGATTAACTTTAATCCTATCTATTGTACACTACAACGAAATGGTTTTAAAACGTGTTAGGGGTCGCTCATTAATCACGTGATGCTTTTTTTTTGCATCTGTTGACTCTTTAATGATACATTGTAATTAAACTAACATCCAGCGCAGGATTTAGACTTCGGTAGCATAGGTAGAGATTGTGGCGGATGCTCTCAAATCATTTGTGGTTTACTGTTGAAAATGTCTATTAATGCCCAGTGAAAAAAGAGCGCAACGGAATTAGTTGACTAACAAAACAATTAAAAATAAAACTAGAGGCACCGACATCTACAAACAAGCTAATTTATTTTTTAAATATTACCTTTTCTCGCTTAAAGAAAAAAATAAGTTTTAACGTTTAACAAATCGCAGTATTTTTTTTTTGTTTATACTAAGCCTGAATCGTTTAATTTTTTTTTACAGTGTGCTAGCTGCCCCTTGTGGTGGCGGCCGATATAATATACAACTGCCTATGCTGCCTTTATTTAAATCCGTCACTGCTCTAAGCATGCGACCATAATACAAAGAAGTTAAGTGCTGTTGGTAAAACAATTTTCATCCTTCAAAGCTTATAAAGGGAACACCTATTTTTTATTTTATGAAGCCCCATAACAAACGATTACAAATCGAAGACAAATTTATGTCAGAACAAAATATAGGTATTACAAATTTTTAAACCTTAACAGTAACAAGTTACATGTGTAAAAAATCCCCAATGACTTTAAGAGGAGCTAGCAAAAACCCATCTCTAAATGAAGCCTTTTTATGATTCCATAGTCAAGTTTAAAATTAATTTATGATGATTAATTCAGATCCAGATTAAAGTAACGCATTTAAAAATATAGACATAATTAAAAAAAACAGTAAAATTCATCTCTTCCGCTATATTATGTGAGCTAATTTAAGATATAGAGTGAAAGCCTTTGTTATATTATAAAATCTGAAAATTCTTCTATACTATATGTTTAATACATTTTGGTCAATTTTGATGGAATTTTCTCTGTTTACTCAGTTGACATTCCATGAGCTAGCTATTTTTATGACGATAGTTCAAATAATTTACGATATCGAGGAAGAAATAACTTTAAACTAAAAATAATATGCAGACTCCACTACTATATAGTATAAAACAAAGTCGCTTCCTCTGTCCCTTTGTATGCTTAAATCTTTAAAACTACGCAACGGATTTTGATGCGGTTTTTTTATTAGATAAAGTGATTGAAGATGAAGGTTTATATGTAAGTTTCATAACTACGCGAAGCCGGGGTGGGCCACTAGTTGTGTATAAATCCTTTTGATTAGTAACAGTGAAATTAAGCTTACCAAAAATTCTGGAGAAAGTTGAAATAGTACATTTTCGTCGCCTTTTGGAGAAACCAGAGGCTCGGATGGGCGATCAAAAAGTAACTTAAAACTTTCGACTACATCAGCCATTTTGAAATTCCTGTTCCTCTTATTTCTCAGTGTGAAGTAAAAAAGACTATGTGGAAACTATTGTTATATACGATTTCATCATTAGTACCGAGTGCAACATTATTACGGATATAGGAGAAGTATTAGATAGTTACACTCTTATCTAATAACCAAAACAAAACCACAACAGGAACTGAGTCAACTGGGAATTTCATATTTTCATAATTAGGCACTTGCGGTGTAAATTGTACCACATATCGCAAGCCAAACGGTATTTTCTGAAAAAGGCAAAATCCCAGCTCCACGTGCAGTTAACATCTCTTTGGTCCGATGTTGGCATTGACTACATGAGTACTCGGGTTCGGATTCCGGGGCGGGCAACTTAAAATGTGTTTTTTTTATTTTAAAAAGTGGACGTGGGTGGCCTAGGCGCATCTAGGCCAAATATAGACCAAAATAGGTACTTAAAGTAGCTACTGGCTCATCAGTTCTGTATCATCACTACATAATATAAAACAAAGTCGCTTCCTCTGTCCCTGTGTTGTTTTAAATCTTTAAAACTACGCAACGGATTTTGATGCGGTTTTTTTTGATACATTAAGTGATTGCAGAGGAAGGTTTATATGTTTATTTCATAACAGTGCGAAGCCGGGGCGGGCCGCTAGTCTCTTACATAAATATCAGGCGAATAACCGATACTTAAGTCGAATTCTGGTCTTAAAAAATTATGAATATTGTGGTACCATTGACGCCCGCTCCCCTTAATCAAGGTGTCATAATCCGTAAGTATAATAATTCGTAGTTTGACTAAAAGTAACGAAGCGTTACCTACTCATACTTCCACACAGTGCATTGTGAACATTGCAATGTGTTGAGAAAACTACAGACGACGAAAAACCGAATCTTACTTTTCGTACACAAAATATCATCCGTAAGGGATACGACTCGTTTCTTAAATATAGAAACCGGGGATAAGATAACATAAATTGGGATTGCACGTATATTTATTGCGAAAGCCAGGGTATAAATTTCGAATAGTTCATTAATGGTTCTGTTAGGAGTGTTTGAAAATCGTCAACCAAATTGGCTGTTTTAATAAAAAATGTTTCAGATCGAACACATTTTAATTATTTGTCATCTTGTAAATATCTACAGGTAATATATTATTATGTATATTCTATTTATGGTAACTTTAACTAGAATAAATAATCGTGTACTACCATAACATCACATTATTTTTCAGTTAAAAATTTGCAAACTATTTCCAGAAATTTTTCAGGTTTTTGACTATGCACCCAGTGGCCAGCTCCTTCAACAAAAACTAATTCAGCTAGTGGAAAATATTCTCGGATTTCTGGTAAGTCGTTTTTTCTGTTAAATAAAAACATTTATTATTAATGTAATTATTAATTAAACATAAATAACATAATAGGTACTTATGTATTTGTATTTTGTAAGGATATTTGGGTTTTGGTAATTTACCTTAAATGGGATAAATGCATACATACATACATATCTTCACTTCAAGTCCCTTACTGGGTAGGCAGAGAGTATCGAGTGCCAGACCTCACGAT
>NJDC01003862.1:34614-56364 GCA_002245475.1 Calephelis virginiensis
AAATTAAATGGCCAAGGTAGCTAAGATATTTAGGTATGCGGATAAGGATTAATAATGATGAGGACAAATTAACTTTTGAAAACAAGGTAGTTTTTAAACATAGTTGTAGGTATAAAAATGGTTACCGTGAGTCAACCTTATTATATAGATGTAAGTTATCACGGAATTCTTTGTAAGTCTTTTTATAACGTACATTTCCGTAGTAGGTACATAATTTTGAATATATATATGTAATATGTTCTCTACTATATGAACACTTAATTACAATGTGTTGTATATATAAACCTACTGGAATAAATTATTCAAAAAACAAAAAAAAAACTTTAATAACTGTAACAAAACCGTTGTGTAGATTTAAAGATCTAAGCATACATACAGGGACAAAAAGCAAGAAGTGACTTTGTTTTATAGTATTCAGTGAAGCCATACTATTAGAAAATATCGAATAAGCTTTGATTCTAGGTTATTTTAACATATAAGTATGACAACGTTAGTAATGTATGACACATTAATAAACCAACTATTGTTGCGTTGAATTTGCCTAACTAATTAAGCATATATTGCATTACTTAACCTGTTTTCATTATAGTCTAGTCAAAATAAATTAGTTTGTATGGAGTAGGTTACATTAATCACACTTTGGGTGAAAGCTGGCATATAAAGATGTATCATTAGTGAAATTAAAAATAAAAAGTAATCAATTTTGAACTAGAGCTTTTTTAGTATTAGAGGAAAATGTAAAAAAAAAATTAATAACTCTTAAACAAAATAATTATTATTATGGTGATTTTGGAAACAGTGGTGTGTTTTAGAATTATTTACTCACAATGATAATAATGTCCCGTAAAAGGTTATAATTAGAGTTAATATTTACTTTTATTTTACTTTACGTTGGGTAAGCTATTGCAAATCGAGGGTTTGAGTCAAAAAGCTAGACTCGCTTTGCATAATTCTGTGCTTATTCCAACATTATTGTGTGGAAGCGAGAGTTGGGTATGTTAGAAAGAGCATGAAAGTAGGATAAATGCGGTCGAAATGAGAGCACTACGGAAAATCTGTGGTGTAACGCTCGGTGACCGCATTCGTAAGAGTGGGAGAAAGAGTGGGATTGAAAGAAAGTGTTGGTGTTAAAATGCAAAAGGGCATGCTCTGCTGGTTCGGTCATGTGGAAAGAATGTGGAAGATTAACAAAGCAGATATACAATGCGAATGTGGATGGATGTAGGTACCCGGGGAGACCAAGGCTGACATTTCACGATCAGATCAATCGGATATTATGCGAGGGTGGTGTCAAGGGTCTCCGAAACCGGCATGTTTGTATGAAAAGCGTTATGAATGTGAAGGAAGCAAGACAGGTTTGTCAGGATCGTGAGGTCTGGCACTCGATACTCTCAGCCTACCTCGTAAGGGACTTGGCGTGAAGATATTCACCTATGTATGTATGTATGTATATTTACTTTTTTATATAAAACTTTTTTTAAAGAAAAGCTTAGGTCCAAAATCGGGGATTGTGAATATTTACAGTAAACACTAATAGCATTATTAAGTATGTGTTAAAATCCCTCGAGTGCAAGTCAGAAACAAAAACAGTTTTTCAATTAGTTCTAATAAAATCACCAAGGTGAAAACTTAATGTAAGCTATAAGCTATTGTTAAGAATATATAGCCATCAAATCCCCAAAAGTGCTATTTTGTATTTTTTTATAAATATTTAACAAAAATCATTACATATCTTAACACAACTACTACAGAATTTTATTTTTATTATAATTTAATGGTATTACAGAACATATGTACCAATTTTCACTTGAAAATTATTTTTGGTTCTGCGTAAAAGAAAAAGAAACGAATTTTTGGTATATCTCGGAGCGCAACCCTCTTAAAGCATGGAAATTACCTTGAATGTATTATAATACTTCCATACTATTTTTTAAAAGACAAATTCACAAAGTGTCTTTACAGCAACCTTTAATCTTATATTGACTGGACTATTGGTTTCGTGACAAAATTAGAAATAGATACATAGGTAACTAGATTTATTAGTAAGTATATGCAAAGAAATAGTTTGAATATATTTTACTTTAAATAGTTAAGGCGATAATCGCACAGGATTATAATTATTAAACATTTCTCGTAATCTTAGGATATAGGTACCAAGGGCAGAGCTTGTAAGAAAAAAGGTTCGATTTATATGCATTCTAAAGATGTATTACGAGTACGAATCATCATGCATATTTTTTTTACAAAAATTTCAGATTTTTAGGTTGAACATGTAATTTAAAAATAATACTTTTATATTAAATACTCCGATCTGGGTTGATTAGCCTTTAGTTATTATGGTGATAGATTCCTCCTTCTCCTACAGAGGCGACCCGTTTCTAAACTGCTTCCCATGCTAGGTATCGTACTTAGAAGGCAAACTATAGTAGTGGCTATTATATTTGTTTCTTATTTGATTTTTACAAGAAATTTTTTCCCGTGTTGGTCCGATCCTGTTAGAACAGACCATTTGCCTCTCTCCCATGCAGCTCGTAACATGCGAGCATAGGTTACATAGGTCATTACCAATATGGCCACTGGTGATGGAGTGCTGAGCAGCAACTTTTCAGGCTAGGGATCAACTGTTTTACTAACTCCCGACGTCATAATGACAGTGTTCCAGTATAAAGGTTACGGTAGCCAATAGACTCACACGTTAGGCCTAACACCCAAGCTATAATAAAGCTCAAAAAATACTACAGCCTGTTTTTTAATCACAGAGACTAAATTGACATTAGCAATGTAGTAAGTTTTTTGCGATTCATAAATAATGACGTGCCATTATCGGAAAATGTTAATAAAATCTATTACTGAGTTTTATAAATTACATAGAGACACCAAAACTGGTAATGATGCTTTGCCAACATGAATGCCGGAATGTTGTTCCTCGAGCAATATACCTAAGTTTATTGGCTACCTTATCCTCCCAGCTAGAACACGTCAACAGCAAGCACTGACGTTATTGCGGCAGGAATAGGTAAGGCAGTGGTACCAATCCGGGCAAGTCACTGTGAAACTCTAGCGCCTATTCAGTTTTCACAGTATTAGTGATAGTAAGCTTGTACTTGTACTTGCCTTACGAGCTGTCTGTTACGAAGGCAAATGGTCTTTTCTGCAAAGGTGCTCGGACAAGCACGAAGAATTCAATTACAAATGAGGTTGAGAAAATTTAAAGCTTAATAAATAACCAAAATCGACTTCGATTTAAATATAGTCTCATCTCTTGTCTATAATTACACCAACTACGATTACCATGAGATTCCATCACCAGACAGAGACTTGGTGGCAACGGGACCAACTCAGAAGTACGCTATTTTAAATAAGAAATAGTTATTGGAATCACGTTCCTCTTTTTTCAACGTGAGTTAAAAGTGGCTAATTAATTTAGGGCTGCTGTGTCAACCAAATTAAAGTTTTTGCATTCTTCGAAAATCGACATTCATTTCCGTTTTAAAATATCGATATCATAGAACAGCACTACAAAAAAACTCAGGTATCATTATATTTTGTAAACTTGACATTTACGTGTGTCAATTCAGTCTCTGAGATCACAAATTATAAAGTAATATGTACTAAGTACTCTGAGATTAAAAAAACAGACTTAAGTCTACTATCGGATCATGATAAAATTAATATAGGACCATCTCGAAATTTTAATTAAAGAGCCATCAAAATCACTTCGGAGTAATCACGTAATAAACACAAAAAACAACTAGTTGAATTGATAACCTCCTCTTTTAGAATCGGTTGAAAAGTCTGGTTATAGTTTAGGTATATAAATACGCAGTGATATGACGGGAATGAAGGACAAACAAACAAACAATTTTAGCATTATAATAGGTTTTGATAACTACTACCTACTCTTTGGTATAGGTAGGTACCTACACATCTGAATATCGAGTGACAATATTTTATTATGATTGATAGAAGCTGTGCCTTGTGGAAATCCATACCTAAATCCAATTATTAAGCAGAAAATTGAAAATTCAATGATTTTTCACAGTAATTTACACAAACTTACGGAACATACGGCGAGTTTTTTCCACCAATAAACAATGTTTGTCCCTGATAAACTTTTCCGGACATTTCCAAGGGAAAAGAAGCTATATCTTCAAAATGGCGGGATAAAGCTTCTAAATTACATAGCCATCCTATGGTCTTATCTGATTTCACCCCTAAATTCATAACAATAAAACCCACAGAGTTGTTATCTATGACATTAGCCGATAGAAGTTTGTTCTTCACTTCAGATCTTATTTCAGCAACATTGGTGTTCGGTTCGAAGGTAATAGCTTGCATTGCTTTGAGAAGATCTGGAAAAAAGCTTCTAAGTGCTCTAGCTGTGGTGACGGGTGATATGTCGACAACAACTAATCCAGCTACCTTTGATGGCTAGAATAAAATATTTGTATAGGATTAATTAATTATTTAAGTACATTTTCATATCAAATAAATAAACGCGGAGTTCCGCAAGGAAGTTTATATGTGTATACAAATATTCAATAAGCTTCCCACTGAAATAAAAATATTACCAGGGAATGCATTTAAAGCAACTTTAAATAGATGACTTGTAAATAAATGCTTTTATTCTATAGATAAATATTTACAAAAAGATTTTAAAATTAATTGAGTTTAAATGATTAGATATTTACTAATATAATAGAATTATTATAAAATGCAACAACTGTGAAATGTTTTTTTTTTGTTTAAAGAAATTAATATTGATGAAAGAGGAAGGAGCAAATAAAATAGTTTCATTTGATTTGATTTTCCCCGTGTTGGTACGGGCTCCCTTGCAGAATAGGTCATCCGCGTTCCTGCCAGGCAGCTCGTAAAAGACGAACATTGGCTTTTCGTCACCAGCACCGTGACATCCGACTGGGTGGTAGAGTTCCGCAGCGACTCGCCCGGATTGGTACCACCGCCTTACCTATTCCTGCCGCCATAACGTCATTGCTTGCCGTTGACGTGTTTCAATTGGGAGGATAAGTTAGCCAGTAAACTTACTTAGCTCGAGGCCTAACATACCGGGTTAAGGTTGGCATAGCACCATTACCACCTTTGGTGTCTCTAGGCTTCGTGAATTTCTTACCATCAGGAAATACGTCTGCTTGTTTGCTTTCTAATACCATAAAAATAAGAAAAATGAAAATAAAAAAACATAGGCATATTTAGAAAACATAGACAGAAAATTATATACAGGGAACGCATCTGTTCATTGATTCGTATTTCCGTACTGCATATTTTTAATGCGAAAATCTGTGTCTGGTTTTCACTGCTAAACCGCTAAACTAATTTTGAAGAAATTTGATATTTGTGTAATTAAAAACTGAATTAAAAGTTTATATAATGACATTTTTGAACCAGACCAGTAGGGTTACTCTTGAAGCTCGATTTATGCTATATTGGAAACTGAAATCGACTATGTCATTTTAGGTACACTTGGGCACAATACTGACGAATTATTAACATTAAATCAATAGCTGTAAAAAAAAAGTGACGACCCCACCGCCCGTTGTGTGGTATGTACCACCAGTGCAATCAGTCAACCGACGAACGGCGGTCAAATCGTTCCAAGGTGGGTGGAAGCAAAATTGCTGACGCAGGACGGCAGCAGCGTCCTTGTGAAAACTTCCACCCTACTGTTGATTCAACCCGCCCGCCAAGCGTGGGGATTAGGGCAATACCCCCCAAATGACAACCTTAAAAAACCTTATCCCCAGTCTCCGGCAGTTCTGCTTAACCGAGTCTACGGTAGCGGACTCGGTTAAGCAGGGGGTGCGAAGAATCCCCGGACGGACTTAAGCTACCAGCTGACGAACCTGGCCCTGGCAACAAACAACTGCCGCATACTCCGGTCTGACGAGAAGATCCTGGAGTTGGAAGAGTGTTTGGACAAGTTACGCTGGGACGTCGTGGTATTATCTGAAGTCCGAAGACAGGGAGAGAACTCCATAATCCTTTTGTCCGGTACATAACTTGTTCTACCACCGGGAAGGTGACGCCTTGTCCCAGGGCGGTGTCGGGTTTATCGTCCAGGTGTAACTCATTGACAACGTAGAGGTGATCGGGCGTGTGTTGAAAAGGGTGGCGTACCTGATACTCAGAATTACAAAACGGCATTTGCGGACGGTAATACAGTTAACGCCCCGACTTCGGCGCACTCTGACGAAAAGGTGGAGGCGATGTACGAGGACATATCGAAAGTCATCCATACCTCCAAAGCGCACTATACGGTGATGATGGGTGACTTCAACGCAAAGCTGGGTACGAGAGAGAGTGATGAGCTGAGAGTGAAGCAATTTGGCGTTGGTAGGCGTAATCCGAGGGGCCAACGGTTGACTGAATTTCTGGAGAAGGAAGGACTCCTTATGACGAATTCCTTCTTCAGAAAAAAGCCACATCGTAAATGGACCTGGATTAGCCCGGATGGGTTGACAAAAAATGAGATAGACTTCATTTTGTCTATCAGACGCCACATATTCAATGATGTCTCTGTGATCAATAAGCTGAAAACCGGTAGTGATCATCGGGTGATAAGAGGCACATTGAATATCAACACAAGGCTTGATCGGTCACGGCTGATGAGTCTACGCTCCGTCCAACCTTAGTCCAATGCCAGAATACCGAAAACTTTCAGCTCGAACTTCAAAATCGCTTCGAATGCCTGGCAGAATGCGAATCAACGGATGATTTGAACAATGGGATTTGTGCAAGTTGTCCAAGAGGCCGGCTCGAAATTCTTTAAGACTCGAAGCAAGAAAAGAACTGGAAAGGTATCAGACCTTACTCTCAAACTCATGGGCGAACGGAATGAAATGCGTTTGCAGTCTTCGGTTGAAATGCAAAAGTACAGGGAGTTAAACAGACAAGTCTCCAAAGCGTTGCAAACAGACCTGCGCATCATTAATACGTCTCGTATTATTATTAATACATCTACGTACGTATTATTATTATTAATAATAATACGTCTCGCATTAAAGAGGCTATCGAGCGTAATGAGGGCTCCAAGGTGTTCGGTAGGGATTTGTCTGTTGGCCAGAGTCAATTGATAAAACTAAAGACCAAAAATGGCACCGTTATTTCATCTAAGGCTGAGATTTTGAGAGAGGTTAAGAAGTTCTATGGACAGCTGCACAATTCAACACGACACGTTGTTTGGCTAAAGACCCTAAAGCCAAACTCACCCAACATTACACCGCAGACATCCCGGACGTCAGCCTGTGCGAGTTTCGGATGGCCCTGAAACAACTGAAGAACAATAAAGTGCCGGGGGACGATAGGAATGGGAGGAATGCCAGTACTTAAGGTCCTTCAGAAGCCAGTTAATTCCGTCCTCCTCGAAGGCAGTGTTCCAGAAGCGTGGACCAGAAGTGTGATGGTTCTTTTTTTCAAGAAAAGGGATAAACGTTATTGAAAAACTATAGACCCATCTCACTTCTGAGTCACGTTAAGTTGTTGTCAAGGGTCATCACGAAATCGAAAGCCTTCGATATGGTTGAGACATGGGTGGTGCTTCATTCATTACAGCGGTGCCACATCGACTATCGATACATCGAAGTGTTGAGGTGTTTGTACGAAAAAGCCACTATGTCGGCCCAATTACAGGATCAGAGCTCGAAACCGATCCAGTTGCAGAAAGGTGTGATACAGGGCGATGTTATTTCTCCGAAACTATTCAAAGCTGCACTGGAAGATGTCTTCAAGCTTCTGGACTGGAAAGACTCGGCATCAATATCAACGGCGAGTACATCACTCACCTTCGATTCGCAGATGATATTGTGGTCATGGCGGAATCGCTGGAAGATGTAAACCTAGTATATATTATTGATCAGTATGTATACCTAGGTCAAACTGTTCAGTTAGGTAAATCTAACTTCAAAAAAGAGGTTGATCGCCGAATTCAACTCGGATAGGCAGCGTTCGGGAAGTCAAAGGGTATCTTCTAGTCCAAATTCCCGCAAAGCCTAAGGTCGAAAGTTTTCGACCAGTGTGTGTCACTGATGATGACACCATACGTCATGAGACTAGGCCGTTAAATGTGGGCCTCTTATATAAGCTCAGAGTTGGTCAGCGTGCTATGGAGAGAGCTATGCTCGGTGCTTCTCTGCGAGATATGATCCGTGATTCGGTGATCCGCAAGAGAACGAGAGTAACCGACACAGTCCAGAAAGTCAGCAAGCTGATGTGGCAATGGGCAGGCCACATTGCTCATAGACCCGACAACCGCTGGGGAAGAAAGGTTCTCGAGTGGCGGCCCCGCACCGGAGGACGTAGTGTTAGACGACCTCCCACCCGGTGGACTGATGATCTGGTCAAAGTCGCGGGGAGTCGCTGGTTACAAGCGGCTGGTGACCGTGACTTGTGGCGCTCATTGGGGGAGGCCTATGTCCAGCAGTGGCTCCGGCTATTGATGATGTTGATGACTATGACGAATTAATAGTACACAATAGATTATTTTATCGGATCCGTTGAATTTATTTGTAACTAAATGTTAATAATCCGCTAGTACTATAGCTGTGTTCAGAAGTACCTAAAATGACATACGATTTCAATTTCCGATTCGCGTGATATCGAGACTCAAGAGTAACCCTACAGACCAGACCAACAAAAAATTTCATTGGTCTGAGTATGAAGCTATATTACTACTGGAGGTTACAATCCTAACAAAAGAACTGATGTCATTTAAAAATATTGCTGGATCTTTCTACTGAAGCGGCCTCTCTCTCTCTCATTGTGACTGTTAATTGACATCACAATACTCTCTGAAAAAGAGTCCGGCACGTTAGAGAGTCAGCAATATTTGGAAATGGCATCAGTTCTTAGTTAGAAGTGTACCCTCCAGTAGAAACAGCTTGATGCTCCTAACAAATAACTGATGTCATTTCCAAATACTGCTGACTCACTGTACTTAGTACAGACCTCCCTTTCTAAAAGTCTAGTGATGTTAAGGAAAGGTTAGAATTTATATTTAAAGTATTTCGAAATATCATCAGGTCGTTGTTAGGAGTGTGATCTCCATGATGTGGACCTTGATCCGAGTATAAATCTTGACATTCTCACTAAAGAATATTGACATGAAGACAAACAAAGAAGCCATGAAGTGTCAAGATTGTCAAAGCGAATATGTAGGGCAAACGAAGGATCGTTTTCAATAAGAGTGAAGTGGAGTGAAGGAACAAATAGCCAATCAAATAAATAGATACTTGCAAAGAAAATTGAGTATGAAAACTTGCAAGTAGATTGGAAATAAATTAAATTTACCTCGGTAAGCGATAAGACCATTCCAGTTCTTCCGCCCATGCTGTGTCCAATAATTATAGCTTGTGCTACAGATAGCTTATCCATAAATCGAGAAACATCAGATGCTAGTTCAGGATAGGTGTGGGAATCTACGTGGGGGCTTTCTCCATGGTTTCTGGCATCTACAGCGACCACCGCTCTACGTGTTTCAGCGTTGATTTTCTTACACATACTATCCCAATTTCGCTTTGATCCTAACAATCCATGAAGCACCAAGACTGGCGTAGCACTGCCTAATTCACCATGTAACTTATATGCTAAATCAACGGCTGTTCGTATGTACACAGAGCATCTTTTAAAATTGTGTTTTTTACACAATAACAAAAAGCGCATTAGATATGTTGTGTACGCTAAATTAAGATATTTCCTACATATAATTTGTTTTTACTAAACGACAATGACACGCTCAATTGCTTAATATATAAATCAGCACAGACTAGTAAGATAACTACACGTTCCTTGATGGACAGTTACTTTACTTTTGACTACACGTTATAAATCAGTGCTTTGATAAATCTATGGATAAATCAGTTATGTTATTGACAATATTTTTTTCATAGAGTTTTAAAAAGAGACTTAAAACAACATGTCATAAATCCTAAGTTAGCTAAAAAAACATCTATTAATATTTTTGATTAGAAACTGCGTGCAAAAGAAACAAGTATCTTACTGATTTTCTTTAGATTGTATTCCTAAAGTCATATAATATACATTTTATGTACTCTAACATATTTTTAACTGCTTTCATGTTCCATCTACATTATACTTAACGTATCATGCATGGTCTACAATACGGATAAGAAATATGTATCCCCATGCGTTAGATTATAATAATCTAAAATGTACTTAGTACATTGATATATTCTAGATTATTAATGTTTTGTACTAGGTAGACATCACCTTTCAAAAGGATATTGTTCCGACGACAAAGTTTCTTATATCGGATCCTTCTATGATCTTCACAGAAAATGAAAATGGGTTTTGTTTTCAAAGAAACTAATTTTGTGCTCAAAAGAAAGTCAGATTGTTAAAGTATCATAGTAAATAAAATGTATCATTTATCGGAGTGGGCGTGTAGACCGGTTATTACGAAATATTCCCGAAGGAAAATGGGAGGATTCTGATTTTTTTTTATATTAGAGGTCAACGAACGAGCACATGGATCTCGTGGTGATAAAAGACAACCGTAGCCTGTAGAAACCATAGATGTTACAGGTGCGCCGTTGTCTTGAGGCCGGGATGGAAGACCTACGAGGGTGAATCCAAAAGTTCGTGCCCTAACTGAGAAAACAAAATATTTTAAATAAAAAAATATTTTTATTTTGCAACATAATTACCGTTAAGTGCAATGCACTTCGTCGATCTTTCCTGCAACTTATTTATACCTTAAAAATGATTTCTCGAGGTCCTGAAAAAACTCGTCTACCGCAACTATCACCTCCTCGTTTGACGAAAATTTCGACCCACCTATTTTTTTTTAATTTGGAAATAGGTGATAGTCTGATGGAGCTAAATCTGGCGAATAAGGAGGATGCGGCAACTATTCGTAGCCACAGTTATGAATTTCTGCCATTGACTCTGCGGAGGTGTGGACACGAGCATTATCCTGGTGAAGCAAAATTGTTTTACGGATCATTCCTGGACGTTTTCCTTTAATTTTTTCTCTTAATTCATAATTGTCTCAGAAGGTTACAATAGTAAATCGAATTTATTGTTTCTCCTTTAGGTAAATAATCGGTTAAAATAACCCCTCTCGCCAAAACTATATTAATCAATAAAACTCTCTTCGAATTCTTAGGGGTCTCACCGACCCCTGATTCCGTATATTTTTAGTGGGTAAAGTGTACATCAAATAGCTGTCAAATGACGTAACTCGTCGTTTGACAGCTATTTGATGTACACTCCACCCAGTGATCATCACTAAAAAGATACTGATTAGCTCCGCTGATCTCTTCCATTGTTTTGACTGTTGCCTCAAAAAGCTCTAAATAATCACGTAAATTTGTTAATCGGACTCTTTTCTGGTTTGCTGAACTATACCCATCTCGCCGACACCTTGTCAAAACCCAGTTCCTCAGTTTTGATATTTTGTACCCAGGCATAACTAATGCCAGTGATCTCAGTAATAATTAATTAATTAATGGTTAGACTCCGGTCTGCTAATATAAGATCACAAATTTTATCCACGTTTTCCTGGGTGGTGGAGGTTGACGGCCTGCCGCTTCTAGGTTCGTCTTCAATACTCTCAACCTCGTTTTATTTCAGCTACCCTTTTACACACGAATACGATGGAGCAGATCCCTTAATATCACGAATTCGCTTAGGAGTTAAGTCCTTCTTATGTAAGTATTTGATCGCACCATATACCGCACGCTGTTAATTTTTTTCCATAGTGAGAAAATGTTACGACTTTTTGTATACAAAAAAATAAGGAAAAAAAAAATACTGACAGCTGTAACCGCTTGCAACTTTGCACGCTTACTAGTGAATAAACAAGCTTCAATATGAGGGTAGTTAAAAAATATTAAGCACTGGTTGACTAAGTGAGGCTACGAACTTTTGGATCTACATTCGTATATTGCAAGTCTACCGGCTACCTTACCCTCCAGACCGGAGCATGGCAGAGCCATTATGGTGGCAGGAATAGGTAAGCCAGTGGAAGGAAAGTGGACCCGGTCAAATTGCTTCAGGCACTCGACTACCAGTGGTCTTGTTGGTAAAGACCTGTATTTGAAACTCCTACGAACTGTCTGGTAGAGGCAAGGCAGAAAAATATAAAGATTGATAGACACATGAAACTCAAAATGCGCGAACTGAAGGAACCTCAAATATCAAATATAATTTTATTGAGGTTCGATCAGAGCCTTTACCATGAGTTGGTTATAGTAGTAATAATAGTAGATTACGTTCGGTAAGTTACGTGCCGAAATTTTTTGACACTTTTGATATAAAAATGTGTTTCTCTTAATTGCCAAAAGAGGCGCCTATTCAAAGTTTTCATACAAATAATTACAGAGACGGTAGCGAGTATAGTAAACTTGACAAGCCGTTAACTCATGGCCTCACTAATTATTATTAGTCAACGATACTAGTACCATAGACAATATATCTTTACTAATCTCTTCTAATAAATACATAGCAATACAACACGAGTATCAAAGACGAGTATTACATCTTCTCAGATATAAAAGTCAGTTGCTATTTGTTAGTTTTGCTACATCTGGACCGATTTAGCTAATTTTGATTATAATTATTTGTGGAAATTCAGGGAAGGTTTAACAGATAAGAAAAAAGGAGAAAACTAAGAAAAACTACATTTTACGTTTTTCCATACAAACAAAATGGGTGGAAAGAAGTGCGCCGCGACAGCTAGTAATATATACATATGTTCACGCCATGTCCTTTAAAGGGTAGGCAGACAGTAATATATACTTATATCGAAATAAATTAATAATCACCCAGATCCAAAACTACAAGCATTTATGTAAGTATGGACAGAGCACAATCGCATTACCTTATCGGGTATCGAATTCGAGCATGTCGTTCGTCGTAGTCAAGGCACTAAAACATCTATATTTTTTTTAATTATGAAGCAATATCCAAACCGTTCTTTTAAACACATGTTTAAGATACTTACTTACCTGCTTAAACACAGATAGGTTGATATGCCTACATTATATTCTTTGAGCATATAGGCTATAAGATTTTATTGCATGTTTGGTGTTTAAAACAATAAAGAAAACTTTCGTACAAATTATTTTAATCCAAATATTTCTAATCATTTGCTCTTAAAAAAGTGATTGTAAGGTGCAAAAATGTCCGAAGATCATCAATTTGTAAGAAATGCCCTGTTTTAGGAATGAAACTTATCACTGCTCGTGGAAACATTTCCCGTATGCCATTCAGATCGTCCGGTCTAGAAAAAAAGTACCTAATTATTTACAACTGTGGCGGCATCGTTCTGCCTTATCATTTAGCGGCACAAAATATATTTGACCACTCCTCGTTACTACCAAATATCCAATAAAATATTTATGAAAATCAGTAGAACCAATTCGTAAGAATTACACTATAATCAGATTTTGTATACGGCCACATATTATAGCATTACACTTGATCAGCGTGAATTTAGTGTTGCAATTATATGTGTTTTGTGTTCTTCCTTTTTGTTTACAGCTTCATAATTCTTGTAAGTACAAATAATAAAAATGAAGACGTGAGAAAAAGCATCTGGCTTTGGGTCAAAAGGTTTTCGGCGGTTTTGTGGATCTCGAAAAAGCGGTTGATAGGGTTGTACGTAAGGAACTTTGGAACATTTTACCATATTACGGGATAGTCAGGCACCTGCTGCGTGGGGTGCAGTCAATGTATTTAGACTGTGAAGCATGTGTGCGGGTGGATTGCGACATATCGCTTTGGTTTGATGTTAATTTTGGCGTCAAGCAGGGTTGTGATTTGGATAAATGGATTGAAAGGTTAAGATCATGGAAGGTGGGAATGCGTATGGGCGACCAAGTGGTGAAGTGCCTGCTTTATGCAGATAATGCTGTACTTTTGGGCTCTACACCACCTGAGCTGCAACACTGGTCACAGTTATGGAAGGAGATTGAATAGAAAGGAAGCTTACATTTGAATGCGATGAAAACCAAAATAATGATGTTTGAAAGAGACGTAGCCAGAACGGACGTTAAAGTTTTAGTTGATGATGTAGTGTTGGAGCAAGTGAATGAAACTGTATATGGGATGGGGATGGAAGGTACACCGCGGATGTAGAAAGGAGAGTGTATGCAGAAAATAATGTGAATGGAATGCTATTTCAAAGCGAGATTTTGAGTCCAAAAGCTAAACTCGCTTTGCATAAATCTGTGCATGTCCCAACGTTATTGTATAGAAGCGAGAGTTGGGTATGTCAGAAAAAGCATGAAAGTTGGATAAATGCGGTCGAAATGAGAGCGCTAAAAATATCTGTGGTTTAACGCTCGCTGACCACATTCGTAACAGTAAGATCCGAGAAAGAATGGGATTAAAAGAAAATGTTGGTGTTAAAATGCGAAATGGTATGCTCCGCTGCTTCGGTCACGTGATGACAAATGAAAGTTTGACAAAACAGATATACAATGCAAATGTGGATGGACGTAGGTACCCAGGGATACCAATGTTGACATTCCACGATCAGATCACTCGGATATTATCCGAGGGTGGTTTCAAGAGTCTTGGAAACCGGCATGTATGTATGACAATTCAAACAATATTTTAGAATTAGATTCAAAGATATAAAGTAATATATAAAATCTTAAGCATACATTCATAGAAATATATTACAAATAATGTGTTTCATGGGCAGCGACTAGCGAGATAACAACTGAGTGAAAAAACAGAAACCACATAATTAGCTCACTCATCACTCATACTATGCATAATATGTAGTATGCTGCAATTTTATTGATTCTCAATCGTATGTAGTTACCTAAGCAAATGTAGATAGACTTTTTGTAAAATTCCAAGTTCATGACTTTATCAAAAACAATTTAACAGTAGTGAAACTGCTAAAAACCCTCTACTATATATACCTACACAAAACAATATGCATTATTAAATACTAGCTGATGCCCGCGTTACCCGCGTGTTTAATGGCCACACAGGAAAATGTTTCCGGGATAAAAACTATCCTATGTGTGTGCCAAATTTCATGAAAATCGGTTCAGCAGTTTTAAAGTGAAGGAGTAAGACATAAACTCTCTCAAATAAATAAACATACAAACTTTCGCATTTATAACGTTAGTAGGATAACTCGAGAACAGCTTGCCGGCTTTAAACAAATGTATGTGGGTGATGTGAATCACTTCGAAAACCGAACTATCGAAATCAATTTGTTTGGTCAAATAATCGGGTAAAAAAAACAAAAAAGAATACAGATGAAAATGATTACCTCCTGCTTTTAAGAGTTGCGATTGGTTAATAAATCACGACTCATTACTCAGACTAATATTATTGTAATGAGCCTACGTGCCATAATAATTGGAAGAATGTAACAAGTGTTAAAAAATAATTACATAAATTGTTATTCTCTGATGAAGAAGGAAGCTGGTTTCATGATAGTATAAGATCCATCTGTATGATGTTTATTCTTCTGGTATTTAATTCATTTTCCACGACTATCATTTATAGTGTTGCAAGTCAACAAAATTAGCTGGACCTTGGTTTGCGAACACGACCTAACCCACAACTAGAGCGAAAATTAGTTATCAAAAGTATAAAGCTACCAAATAGACGAATAAAATAGATTTTGATAATGACCGACAAGTATCTTCACGCCCATATCCCCGAAGCGGTAGGCAGAGGCACAACTAGGGCACCCACGACTAGCCGAAGACACTAAGTCCCACAATGTGATAGGTGGAAAGCCTATCGCCAACTGGGCATATATCCAATCCCGAGCAACGTTTTTTTTATTAGAAAATTGGAAAAACCCAATTTTAATGCCTCAAAAAATTTAAAATGCTTATTTTCATTCCATTTGCATTGGGATAGGCGATAGACGTCATTTGTGTATTAGGCCCTGCGTAACGTGGTCCAATTATCCCACTATCTACTATATACAGTTATTTAATGAATAGTATCAATACGAGGAGATTTTGGGTTAAACTTACGGGAGATTATCTGAATATTGACCACCAATGAACAAAGTGGGGCCGCTATATATTTTTTTCCTCAAGTTAGCCGGGAATGACGTTATGTACTCAAAGTGTTTGATCAAAACATCCAAATTGCAAACCCATCCAATGGTTCCATCAGATTTAAGCTTCAAATTGGAGAGTACGACCATCAGCAGCTGATCATCTTTTATCATATCGCTAAGTATCTTTTTTGACTCGTGTTTAGCGGCTTTTAATTTTTTCTGATTATTAAATTTAATTGCTTTCATCGAAGCCAACACTTTTGGAAGCAAATATTTCGTTTGTGTGGCTATTGATATCGGAGAAACATCTACTACTTGAAGCTTTGCGACTTTTTCAGGCTGCAATAGATATCTTTTTTACTAAATTTCGTAAATCCTGGAAACTAAGCAGTGTGCGTAGTTGCTAAAAACTCTATTTTAACCAACACGTCCAGTTATAGAATTGGCACTAACTATAGAACTACCTTAGCCTAAACAAAGTTGTTTATGAAGAGACTAAAAGAAACCGTCATCGTATCTATGTGACCGGATTTTTCAGTAGAAACAAAAAAAAACAAAAATATTGCTCGTTATACCGACTAAAAATACTTGAAGTCTCGAAATTTAAATTGCTACGACCAACATTATATTAAAACCACTATTAAAAAGAGGTGATGTGTGGTTCATAAATAAAATATTGTGTTTACAAAATCAGACTTAATGTTAGGTATATAGGGCATGTATTCTTGCTGTGTCAACTTAAAAAAAAGTATCTTGCGCTCGTACCCTGAAGAGGTGGTAGAGACACTGCCAGAACACCCCCTACTAGCCGAAGAAACTAAGTCCAACAATTATTGGTAGCAAGTCTATATCCAACCGGACACATATCCTAACCCGGGGAACGTTTTTTATTAGAAAACTAGCTGACCCCACAGACGTTGCCTTGCACAAAAGCAATTAAAATTATCAAAATTGGTAGATCCGTTCAGGCGTGATGGGGTGACCCTGGCAAATGGGAATTAATTTACATTTATGAATATTGAAAGAACAAACTACTTCTTCCTATTGTGGCCCGACCCGGGAATCGAACCCAGGACTTGTTGAAGTTAAGGCCAACACCTTACTGCCAGACCACAGGGGCGATTAGCTTTTAGAATTACAAGAGTATTTAAGTTGGCAAGTACTACTATTTGCGGTACAACATAATAACAAATATGCCTTAAATAAACATAAATTTATCATAATATAATCACAACCAACCGCCAATAACGATCCCGCCATTGCTGCTTTCCCACCCATCCCGTGACCTACAAAACTTGCCTTTTTGATTGAAAGTTTATCCAACAAATACAAGATATCCGTTGCCAATTCCTCATACTTGTGTGAGCTTACATGAGGGCTATCTCCATGGTTTCTCAAATCAACCGTTACGACAGATCTTTTCATCATATTAACAACAGTTTTTCCGACATTATGCCAATGATTTTTATTGCTCAAAAAATCATGAAGCAACAAAATCGGCGGTTCAACGTCATCTATGTCGTTTTCGCCATATATTTTGTATGATAGAGTAACGGCTGTCCGAATAGAGTTTTTTTTCCAATTCGGCATTAATTTCAGGCAGAAGTTAATCATTAGTTTCATTTCTATTCACAAAACTAGCAAATAATTATTATTACGCAAATTCATTTTGACAGAACAAAATAGATTATAACCTGTGAATTAGATTAAAAATTGCAATCCGATGAATGAAAACTGACAATTAATGACTAAGCATTTTTAGTAGGACAAGGTTATTGCTCTTCACTTTCGAATAAGAAAATGATTCCAACAATAACAAACATCAATGTTTCCCTTTATTGGTCCAGTGTGTAAAGTGTACATAAAATGGCTGTCAAATGACGTTTTTTTATGTTTGCTATCTCTTGTGACCAACAGATATACAATAGAGATAGCAAATACAAAACACGTCATCACAGCTATTTGATGTACACTTTACCCAGTGATCATCACTAAAATGATACCGAGTAGCCCCGCCGATCCGCTAAGTACAACAGACTTTTGCTTGTCTGCCAGTTAGTTCATAAAATGAAATATTAAATAGGTAATTTCAAACTAGTCTATTGTTTGTAGAATGTTGTAAACCAGCTCCGGATCTGGCGCCATAACGACTGTCATGTTCCATTCTGGAGAAAAATGTACCCGGTGCATAATAGGCCTAATATCCCGGCCACAAGGAGAGCGACGCAACTACAGCATGTATGACATCTTTTGACCATGATTGTCTTTTTCCACCAGTAAGACCGTATTCGCTTACCTATCACTTGGAAATGGTAAGCACAATACGTCTTGAGCATTCTTAGAATTATTGTCTGTATGTTTGTCTGTACCAAGTGCGCTTGTGTTTATCTGCAGATTAGGCATAATTACGAACGAAGTTAGTAAGAATCTCTCTCATATTAAGTCTGTTCATCCATCAATTCGAGGAACGAAGAAACCCAAATTTTAATATTTTTCCCACTTACATTGTAACATTATTTACTACAAATAATTGTTTCCAAATGTCATTTGGTATTGTGGTATTTAACTTTTAAACTCTTGTTAAATGTTTCTTTAAATATATCGGCTAATATATGCCAAGCAAGTAATTGTTGTACAATAAATTGGAGGTTATTCCGGAACGCAAATTAATTAATTAAACTTGTATAATTAAAAACAAATTATGTTGACTTATATGAGTTAGATTTGTCCATTAGACGGATAGTGCCAGAATCATGCAATTGTATTACGTCATAGAAATAGGAATAATGAATAGGAATATATAACGTTTTTATAGTTTATGAAGCCAAAAGTGCAGTCAGATTTTTTTATAGACAGATTATACAAGATATAGCCCATAGACACAAAATATATTGCTAAGTTTGGATTTTTAACTATGACACGGTAATGCCCCCGCCAAGACGAGCCAATGGAATCATTACTACTACCATACTCGAAGTGTTTCATCGTTTTTGTTGAACCCTCATAGAGTTGAATTTTGATGTATCAGACAGTTTTTATTTTCAGAATATGATGTCAATAATAGACTGATTAAACTTACAAAGTCATAATTGAATAGCTCTAATACCTTAGATTTTATTGATATCTAAAATACTCTGATTTCGTAACTGACACACTAATGATCATCAAAATGCTTGGCTACTTCCTAAAGTGCTAAAACGCTGATATTTGGTATGTAATCTAAGTTTTGTACACAACCAACAAAAAAATCATAAACTTATAACTTTAGCCCCATCCCCTAAAATTAGACTTCAAATTGTTAGGGTACTGAACCTGAAGTGCTTTACTTACTTCAAAAACTAAATGTTCGCATCACCTCAACGACGGTAGCGAAACGACGAAGCTATACTTTTTTACTGATATGTGGAATTTGTGAAGTTAGGGTCATTAGAGTTAGTGTTAACTGTAGATTTAGAAAATTGGCTCTACATGTAGAAATGCCCACTATATGCCCATAAATATCTATGATCCCACTTAAGCTTGTTTTATTAGATTCTTTGAGTATTAAAGATTATGTTAGTCCAGTAATCTAAACTACAGCATACAAAAATAGTTTATTAGCCATGATCTGAGAACAGCACTAAGACTGTGCTGGCTGAGAAGTATGCTGTATAATTAACATAAATGTTTACATGTCGAGCTTTCTGATTATTGAACATTTACAAACTCATTGGCCATTAATCATTGGCCTTTTAAACATCATTGACCAGAAGCGTGCAAGTCATGATCTCTGCCAGTCTATTGAACTGCAATACTGGTCCAAAAAGTGCCGCAGAATGGGTAAGGGCGTTTCCTGGAGTCGACGCCTACCGATCAGCCCTCGTCGGTACGAAAAGAGGTAGTTGTAGCGATTGGAGCTGCCACCTATCACGCCAAGCTCGAACTTGCGAATCGAAGAGTCGAGTGTGGCAAATAGGCACGTGGAATGTGAAAGTTTCAATAGAAACGAAGATGGTCATAGTGAAGTGTTCACACCCGCATAAACCTTTACAAGGTTTTTGGTTGTGGAGACAAATATATATTGTATTTTATTTTCTTATATGTCAATAAATAAATTAATAAAAATAATAATGAACGAATTCATTGATGTAATGGATGAGAGATGCCTAAAATTAACTGTAATGGAGACTAAGCGAAAGGTTAGTAATACGTTTGACCACCCTGGTGAGGGGTTGGCCCTGCAATCTAGTGTACCGCAGAGCGATCACGCCAACGCTGGGATAGGTATTATCTTATAGTCTCGCTTTGCCTCAAGCCTGAAATATTATGCTCTGCTCTTGCTAAATAATATTTATATTCTCAAGGAATAAGGTCTGGTTGGCCCGAGACCGCTCTGGGTCCGTTTTAAGCTGGGAGTCAAACGATTTTTTTGTGGTTCTTACGTATGCTCCGGTAAACTCGTCATCGACTAATGACCTGGAAAAGTTTCGGGTTTCTGTGAAGGGTGTTATGGATATGGTAAAAGGAAATAAAAGAGTGATTGGGTGTGGTGACCTGAATGGTCGGGTGCAGATGCGGCAGACCGGTTACGAGGCCTGTGGAGTTCCAAGCCTTATTATGATAATAGAGTGAATGATTCTGGTAAGCATATTGTGGATTTATGTATGGAAAGAAATCTTCTTGTGTCTAACACATTATTTTAGCATAAGGACATACATTCGTATACATGGAGAAGGAATGATCAAAAAAGCATGATAGATTTGATTTTGGTTGATAGTCGCCTCCAGAAATGTTTAATGGACATGGGAGCCTACAGGGGGCTGATTATGTATCTCAATTGCTAACTAAAATGGAAAAGTGTACATCAAATGCTGTCAAATGACGTGTTTTATATTTGCTATCTGCTTCCGTTGAAAGAAATAAGAAAGACAAGTTAGACTATGTATCATGTTTTTTTTTTAATGTGATATTCGAGTGGTGAACATCGGCAGTTTCCTGTGACATTGGTGGTCACAGCCTTTGTTGTTCTTGTTTTAATTAATATCTGATGGGATTTTTATTTGTTGGGTTATCGGTTTAATGTAGCTGTTTTATTTTGTTTTATATTTTATTAAATTCTTTTTTTTTTTAATTAAAAAGTATATAGACGATCTTCAAACCCTAAGTTTGAAGATCGTCTATATACTTTTTAACTGCTGTATGATATATATTAATATGGTACTTGTTGTTTGATATATAAATATAATACTATTATTAATACAGGGGATTTTATTTATTATTATTTTAATTTCATATGCTACTGAATTATATAAAAATATATAATATCGAGCATATATTACTATAAGTACTGGTTATGGTTTTATTTTTATTTAATTTAATAAACTATTGTATTGATTTGCAGCAAGTTGGGCCAATTTCAAAAAGAAGTTGGTGCCAATTTGGTTTACGCGAAATCGTGTGGGCCAGAGTATTCCCCAATTGTTGTTGTTTCTGATGCCGTCCCTCAGCCGAAATGTATCTGCTAGCCAAGGCAACCCTAACAATATGCTATGGTTGCCCTTGTCAACATCTCCCATTTCCGTCTAATGGGACAGTCATCGCTAAAAGCATTGTGGCTGGTGTTATCTAACTTTGCGTGGAAGCAGTTGCAACATGTTGGAACCATGTTGGTCGTCTGCTCCTCGCACTTTGATCTGAGGTGAGGCCCTCCACAGTGACTGCACTTTGGTACAGTCTCCGTGCAGAGCTTT
>NJDC01003862.1:65258-89130 GCA_002245475.1 Calephelis virginiensis
CGTAAAATTCACCTACTACATCTTCATCAATATTCCGGATAATCCGGAAATAGTGGAAATCTTATACGATTGTGCAAACCAGCCTAGCTTCCTCAAAGTCACGATCCGACTAGTAGTGGTTTATTAGTTATACCAGAGATTAGTAAATATAGTATCTTTGGTTATACTTACGTCTTAATCATTTATAAATTCTTACGTACATTAAAGTAGGTATATGAAAAATTTAAACATTGGTACATAATAACTGACAAACCATTTGTCAGATCTTGATAAGATTTATATGGAATCATCTCGGAATCATAACCAAGACACGATATATTATATCCTATCTATGTACATTGGCATTGGAAATATGTATTCTCTTGTTTGTTTTCCTTCTTAAACAAATGAAACGAAAACTAACATGTAAAAAAGCAATTTAAACCATACTTTAAAACTAGGTGGTAGAGTTTCGTAGCGAATCGTCCGGATTGGTATCATGCACCGCCTTACCTATTCTTGCCCCCATAACGTTAATGCTTGCCATTGACGTGTTCCGGTTCGGAGGGTAAGGTAGCCGTTTAACTTACTTTTGCTCAAGGCCTAACATCGCAGCCTCAGGTTGGCAACGCACCATTATCACCTTTGGTGTCTCTAGGCAACGTGAATTTCTTACAGGAAATCCGTCTGCTTGTTTGCATTCCAATATCATAAAAAAATAGATTATAGGCTATTAAATAATTGTTAAAGTCATATGTGCTCAGGCATATGTACACAAAAGGATATAAGGCAGTACACACAACGTATTTTGTGCCTAGCTTATAAACAACCAAACAAAAAAAAAACAGAAAATTAGGGCCGTCTATGTTACGTAGCACGCGGCAACACAGTAAAACTGCAAAAACCGACCCCAACCATTTTTTTTGGTACCAAGTCGCGATTTGATCATTCTTTTTTCGATAGATAGCAAATGGTTCCGAACTAGTCCCAAATAATTTTTATCATGATCCGACTAGTGGTTTTTGAGTTATAATTGGACGCCGAAAGGACCCAATCCACATGAACACCAAAATTGAGTGAAACATACTAAAGAGGTCTTAAAGCTTATTATACTATCGTTCAGGGAAAGATCCCACAGATAAACAAAGCTATGACATTTGTAAAATCATTACATACCAACCCGCATATATGACCAGTACATATTATTAGAAATATATAAACTTCAAAATCAATTATCTTAAAACTAGTTAGATGTGGATTGGGTCCTTTCTGCTTAACTACGTCCAATTTATAATGCATATTTTTTATTTATCTTGACGACTTCATCATGGACTTGAGAATCATGACCTATCTTTTGAATAGAGAACCATCAAACTCGGTTTGCTATTGACGAACACACAAAAAAACATACAGTCAAATTGCGAACCTCCTTCTTTTTGTAGAGTTTAAAAGAATAGGAAATTTGTGCATTATCAAATATAACTCAAAAATCACTGGTCGGATCATAATAAAATTATTATGGGCCTAACTCTGAAACAGGATCTGCCCTTTTTAAAAAACAACCATCAAAATTTGCAAGTAATTAGCCGAGTAATCACGTAACAAACTCAAAAAAGTGCATTCTCTGGTATAAATTCATGGATAGATCAAAGCAAAGAGTATACCTAAATACTACGTAATATATCAAAGTGTGAAGTGTCCTAGTGTAACAATGTGTGGAATTCCGCAAGGTCAAGGTTGTCTTAAAACAAAGAGCTAATTTGAATTAGATGCACCCATTTTTTAAATAAATTAAAATTCGGCTTTTTAATTAAACGAAACCGCAACATTTTGTAATATCAGCGTTTATCTTTCATAAAACGTCACGAATTAAATAAAAGATGTGGTAAGTTAATAGCTTCGTAAATACAGGGTGCCACAGTATACCCTTAGGAAGCAAGCGCGTGGTGGCCTTACGCGCTGTGTAGCTTAAGCAAAAAAATATTAAAAAAATCTAACTGCAATTAAATTTATAAAATAAAAAAAAAAATATGGTTAGATTAGGCTTACTTTACGGTGCTATTAGTAGAAGTAGGGTTGCTAACACCGATAACTTATATTTTTTTTAATTTTGTAGGATAGCAAAAAAATTTTTTCGGTTACTTTTTTTTTGAATATTTTTAAATAAGCTACACACAGTGCGCATGGCCACCACGGCTTCCTAGTGTGGTACCGTGTATAAACCATAACTTTTATCCCAATTTTGGGAGTGGTAGAAGTATCAGACAGTAGAGGGGCAGAATAAATTTGTTGTTAAAGAAGGCTGTGGTAGAATGTGCAAATGATTCCATAGTTCTCTCTATGACAGTGCGGTAGCGCCTATGACAAATAGTAATTAATATAGTTTTATCACTACTGTAAATTTGGTTTTGTTTCCCCTCAGAGGATAAATCGGAAACTGCTTCAGACATATGATATCATGAAGCTTCGTAGACATCAATTGTAGATTGAGCACACGTATCACTCAATACGCGGAAAAAGTACAATCAAACTCAAAACCGGGTACAACTACCACAGACACCATAAACTTGATTCAAATCCCAACCTCAGGCATTTCTTTGAATTCCGTGAGGTGTTTGTTTGTTTGTTTTTATGATGCTTTTATTAACTTTACAGATATCTACGTATCTAACTCATCAAATCTTAAAAAAGTCCATCCCCCACTTCCAAAGGTTGGAAACTTTACATACTAGGGACCACACAATAATATAAAAAAACTATTCCTCTTGTGGAGCTCCTATGGCGTGCAAAACGCCTAAAGATACGCAAAAAATATGCATGAGAATACTTAAGTATTTCTCATGCATATTTTATGGTATGTTTTGGGAATATTTTTTATGATTGACACACAAAAACCCTTTTTCAAATCAGTTTAAAAAAGGCATTATTTTAAAGGTGTTTTAATAAACACTATATTAATCCTTATCTATATAACACGTTATTTGTCCCAAAAATTTAATTTTTACTCAAAATGCCCTTTTGCCTCATTTCATGTCTTTGAATATCTTAGCAGTGATAAACTATTTTTTTTACATTTAGTAGCACTTTAACTTTAACTAAAAATAAATTAATAATTATTACGTAAGAAAAAAACATTTTAAGTACTTTGGAAACATATATTGGGAATTGTAAACTTGTTCTAACATATCTTAACAAGCTCCCCGCGCTTTTTTACAATAAATATTTTCTTCTTAATATTATTTTTTTTGACCTTAAAGAAAACTATTTTCCACTTTTGATTTGAGCTAGATGTGTAAGGTTTTTTCCTATTATTTATTCTTCATGTACTTTAAAGATTATTCACCGAGAAGAATGTTTATGAAAAGGTTAAGACGAAAATCCTTATGGTGTTTTGAACTTTAACTCAATAATTACTCATTACATTCTTAAATATAAGTAGAGTACAAAAGCTTGCAAGGACATTAATAATTGTACTGACGCTCATTCTGATATAAGTAGAAAATCCATATAAGGTAATATAGTTTACTCTTTTCTGTAAAAGCAATCTTATATATATCAGTGTTGACCTATGGTGTGCTGATGATGTCCTTTACTTTTGGTCTTATTTTTGGTTTGGTACATGGCCGAAATTTATGAGTTAATTTGTGACTGTGTGCGTTCCTCAGTTACACACTCACACTAAGATTTTTACCTATATTTGTTTCTTAATCCTTTTAAGAAACAGGGGGTGGCCACGAACGCTTAAAGCAGTAATATTTCGATGTTGCTAATCCACTTTTAGAAGCAACTCTCAGGTATCGAAAAATCAATACATATTATAAAACAAAGTCCCCTGCCGTCTGTCTGTCTGTTCGCGATTTACTGGAAAAGTACTGAACGGATTTTCATTCGGTTTTTAAAAATAGATAGAACAATTCTTGAGGAAGGTTTTAATGTATAGTAAGTTTATGTTTTGTACAAACCTACGATATTACAACGATATTAGTTCAATATGTCGGCAAAAAATAAGCCGATCGGGAGCTTTCCTCGAAAATGCTGCCAAAACCTTTTGAGTTTAAACAAAACAACGTATAATAGGATTTTTCCTCTTCGTTAGATCTCAAAAAAAGTAAACGGTGGTATATGTCTATCTTTAAAGAATAACCCACAATGACCGTTTTGTGCATTTACTTAAAACTGTAAAATGAAGGGTTACTTTAGAACATATTTTTAACAATACAGTATTAACCCTTAATCAAATAAGTCTGTTAGATACTTTATGGGTGTAACTTAGATCAAAATTGCCTTTAACACTATCAGAAAAAAATTAACAACTAAAGAGTTATCAAAAAGTTAAAATCTCCGGGCGCAAAATTAAATATCGTTGAAGCGTAGCACAGACATGCGCGCTTACTGCATCCATCCATACTGACATCTTGACATCCAGACATACTCACAAACTTTCGCATTTATAATATTAGTAGGATTTTTATTCTTGAATAACCGAAGCGAAGCGAGGGCGGGCTAGTATTTTATAAGAGTATGTTTCTCCGACGACAGTTAGTATTATATTGTTCTAAGTGTTAATGCTCTACCAGCTCAACCTGCGAAACCTGCTTTCCCGCAGATTGTTATACTTAGGTGAATTTGATTGTAACTTACACCACCATACTCCGTAGTCTATGTTATAGATAACATGATGCATTGTGAGTTGTGATGAATACGAAGAGAAACGTAATTTATTAGGTGGTACTAGGAGATTTAGGTGGTAGAGTGAGCACTGACTACCACCTTTAACTTTGCATATCATTGTTCGCTATTGTGTTCCGTGCTGAAGGTAGACTTAGACAAGTAGTCTAAGATCTCGGCTATGAGGTAGCGACGAGTAACATATATGGTCTCCGGCCGTCTTTTTACAAAACACTGACTAAAGTACTCCAAGGTTTAACACGGTATTATACTCTTCATTATTCTATGATACAGACCATAATATATTATACATTATAATAACTATATTCCTACTTTACTCTAGTGAACGAGCACACTGCTCTCTTGGTGTAAGAGATAATCGTAACATATAGACACCATAGCTGTTACAGATACATCGCTGTCCTATAGGTGGGATGTTAGGCCTATTGTGCACGTCTACCGGCTACCCCACTTCCTGGGCCGGAACATGAGAGATTCATTTTAGCGACAGGAATAGGTAAAACGGTGTATCCTTACCCTGGAACATTTCTGGCCAGCACTCTAACTCCAATGGTCTTGTTTGTGATTACGTTTGCTTGCCTCTTAAGCGCTGCCTGGCAAAGAGGCAGATGGTCTACTCTACTAAGCGGAATTTTGAGGCATAGCGCCATTGTTTGCTAATGTGTTCCATGCTGAAGGTAGACTTACACAAGTCCAGTTGCCTAAGACCACAGCTACAAGGTAGCTTCGAGTAACATCAATTTCCAGTCGTCTTATTAATAAATATGTACTAAAGTACTCCAAGTATTAATCTGGCATTACAGTTTTTATTATTCTGTGATACAAACAATAATCTTAATTTAGTCTTTGTTATTATGATAGTATAAGTTGTTTTACACAATTACGCGGCGGAGCTACCTATTTGCGTGCTATCTTGTATCATATAAAACACAAGAAGTCAACACCCCACCTTCCAGTCTCCGTTTGGCATCACTTGTCACTTGTCACAATAAATATGCACAAATTTTGAAAGAAAGAAAAAAAATCACCTTAGACAGCATTTGAAGATCAGCTAATGACTATAAGGTGCAGGTTAAAATCCTGTCTAAGGTGATTTTCTTTTTTTTTGATTTTTTGAAAATATCGTCATATTGTTACTTCAATGTATTTGAGTCTTTGTACACAATAAAGTGTTTGTTTTGTTTAGTATTTTACGATCTTTGATGTCTACACATGAAATCCGTCAGATATTTAATTTTTAATCGCCAAGAAAACATCTTCCTCTTCATTCCTTTCGTTGCCCAAGAGGACGGTTTATTACTTTTTTACCAAAAAAAAATCACCTAAGCAAATAAGTATTAAAAATAAATTGATCATTTAATTATTGTTGTCTAATGTCCACAACACGTGGGAAAATTCATAATTCATAGTATAAAATATTTATTAATTGCATTTTTTAAAGTATCTTCACGCCCATATCCCCGAAGAGGTAGGCAGAGGCACAACCAGGGTACCCACGACTAGCCGAAGATAGTGTCCCACAATGTGATAGGTGGCAAGCCTATCGCCAACCGGGCACATAAATTATCCCGAGCAACATTTTTTTTATTAGAAAATTGGAAAAACCTAATTTTCTTTTGTTGCCCGACCCGGGATTCGAACCCGGGACCTCATGCAGTCAAGTCCCACAACTGAACCGCTAGACCACAGAAGCGATAATGCATTTTTTTAACATTACAAAAAACTAGCACTCACAAGGATGAGACCTTGTCCGAGCGAAAATCATTCTGATTGACTGACTTTGATTATAATTTTTTGGATTTTAATTATTGCAATGTTTTTTGCATATTTCTTTATTCAAAAAAACTTAACGAAGATAATCTTATTATCTCGGTTTCCCCTATTACGTAAAGAACTGAAACATTAAAAAATGAGAATAAAAAACTTTTTAGGTTCAGATTTCTGAAATTTTAGCGTTATAAATATCACCTATAGAATAACTGTAATAATAACACAATGTCAAATTGCTTAATAAGATAATACAAAATACCTAACAAAACAAAATATACCTAGTACCTACTCTGAGTTCTAACAAAAAGTTTTTTTTACATTGTAGTCGTCTTTGCCTCATACGTACGATGAACCACACAAAATCGAAACGACAAGTTATAATATTGTTATGACGTCATATCAGTTATTCACTTTCACATAGTACTAATATTATTAGTTCCTAACTGAAAGTGAATACCTAACTGAATACTAAGTACAGGCTATCCCTGCTATAGAAAACTTTTCGTAGAAAAATTGGCTCTTTTTATCTGTCCGATCATTATTAAGTTAGTTGTATCACAACACTTAATAAAAATAACCCTAGCATATTTGTAACCCTAGACAAATTACCTATACAAAATATATCCCAAAGTAAGCAAATTATATGCTCGTGATATTGCTGATGATCAACATCGTCCATATCACAACATGTATTATCAATACATAGAAATACATAATTAGATACGGGAATAAATTTAATAACCACGTAGATCCGGAAATACAGACATTTAGATGTTCATCACACAAAAGATCCTCATGGTCGGTGTCGTTACGCGTGTTGCCAACCCTTCGACCAACGAAGTGGTCAATACTTAGAAAACATAAATATATTTAGATAAAACTTGGATACATTTAAATTTTAACTTCTTCTATTTCAGATATACAACAGCTGGAAGTTGCAAACACAGTTAAAATGGGAACACTAATTAAAAACGTTACCGACTACTATAATTACGTAAACAATGACCTGGCAGGTAAGACTGCAGTTTACATTATACTTTCATCAGCCAGCATTAATATTGATCAAAATGTACGCGCAGGTTAAAGTTCATATCGTATTATTGAGTAATGAATATCGCATTGAACCCTATCGTACCATAGGTTCCAGGTTTGTACGAATCATAATAATCTGTAGTGTAACAGTGAGATCCGAGAAAGAGCAGAATGGAAATATTTTTTTGTGTTACAATGAGAAAGGGTCAGATAAAAAGAATGAGAGGTGAAAGATTGACAAAGCAGATGTACAATGCGAATAGATGGATTTTTTACCCGAGGAGACCTAGGTTGGCCTTCCACGACCAAATCGCTCGGGTAATATCCGAGGGCAGTGTCAAGAGTTTCCGAAACCGGCGTGTTTGTATAAAGAAGGTAATGAGTGTGGAAAACCCCCTATTTCACCCCCTTAGGGGTAGAATTTCCAAAACTCTGTCCTTAGTGGGTCTCTACTCAATTGAATGACCCTTCTCACAAATTTCATGGCTTTACCAGTTTTACTTTAACAGTTTTTGCTCAGCGATGATGAATCAGTCAGTGATGACATGTTATTTTATAAGTGTAGATTGTCCCGTCCTAGCTTGCCCGAAAGGGTAGGGCAAAAGGCAAAAATCACGTAGTATCACGAAAAGAAAGAGGAGGTGCGTCTAGTGAGTTATCGTGTATATTTAATTTTCAATTAAAGACGCGATTTCTATACCGGAGAAACCTTGCCAATCCGTAGTCCGAGGACAATTGCATATAATACGAGTATGTTAATGTTCCAGTATTAATAATTATGTTTTATTTAGATATTTATTTCTTATTGCTTAGTTGTTCTAATGCCCTTTTATTTAAACTAGCTGTTCCGGCGAACTTCGTTCCACCCGTTCAGTTTGTGTGGGAAAAATTAAAATGTTGTTTTTCCTAGTTTCCCCAAAGTTGAAAGAGATAAAGAATGTTTTGTGTATTCTACGTCACCTGGTTCTGAGCTACCTCCCTATCCATTTTCAACCAAATCGGTTCAGCCATTCTTGAGTTATAATTAGTTTAACTAACACTAATGCTAAACTAAAAGAGATAGATACAGATTACTTTTTAAATTGGATTTAAACCACTAACTGTAAAATTTGGTGATAAATAAATATTAATATAAAAATCTGGACAAATTCGTGTAATTGAATTTAGCCTCAAAGCATACCCACTTATTTACTGAGTTAGTCAGGATACTTAAATATTGAAATAGTGATTTAAAAAAATCGCTGACAGTTTGACCAATCGAAATCTCTAGGCGGTGGGCAATTTCGTCATAATACGGCAATTCGCCCTTTTTATTTGGACACTTATACTTTTTAATGGCTCTACCATTCCATAAAAAAAACTAATAAATAAAAAGCATTTTGGAGAGAAAAGGAACTACTCATTGATTTCGTGAAATCCAGACATCTCTCATCGATCTACGTTTCTATTTGGCACTCTCCACTCCTCGATTCGCAGTCTATGATGAGTGGCGAAAAGGTAACCAGAACACGCAGCCGAAGGTTCTTTTTAGTCCCAAAATCTGATAGCTGCCAAACCTATCGCCGTCCTTGCACTTAACCATTCCCGGGCAACGTCCTTTAATACGAAAATTGAAAGATTTTCGACCCAAAAATCGAATGCCGAATCTCACGTAGCCTACACCAACAACGGATCACTAGACAACAGAGGCGATTGTGTTGGTCCAGGCTCCTTTGCAGAATAGACCCTCTGCCTTCCTGACAGGTGCTCGTAAAAGGCCGTCACTAACACCGTAACATCCTACTAGGTGGTAGAGTTTCGCAACGATTCGCCCGGATTGGTACCACCGCCTTACTTATTCCTGCCACCATAACGTCCAATGCTTACCGTTGACGTGTTCCGGTTCGGATAGTAAAATAGCCGGTAAAGTTACTTGTGCTCCAGGCCTAAAATCCCGGTCTCAGGTTGGCAACGCACCATTACCACCTTTGGTAATGGTGCGTTCTAGGCGACGTGAATTTCATACCATTAGAAAATCCATCTGCTTGTTTGCCTTCCATTATAATAATAAAAAAAAAGAAAAGATGATATTCTATTTTATTAATTTCCAGATCCTCGAACGAAGAACTTCTGGCTCTGCATTTCACCAGTTCCCGTGTTAGTTATAATGTTTGTCTATCACCGGTTCGTCTGTTCCTGGGGCCCAGCGTACATGGCGAATCGGTCACCTTTCAATGTGAAACGCCTCATCATCTTATATAATGTAGTACAGATCTATCTATCAGCCCTAATAGCCTATCAAGTAAGTAGTTCATCTAAATGCTTATAAAAAATATTCCAGGGGGCTGATTATGTATCTCAGTTGTCAACTCAAACTGTAAAAGTGTACATCAAATGACGTCATTTGTGTTTGCTATCTCTATTGTATTTCTGTTGGTCACTGGAGATAGCAAATACAAAACTCGTCATTTAACAGCGATTCGATGTACACTAATCCATTTTGAGTTGGTAACTGAGTTACATAATCAGCCCCCAGGTCTTATTCAGACCTTCAATTTTTTTTTCTGTACCATATACAAATAAATAAAATTGGTGTATCTGTAATATTAAAATAACCGCTTTTTACTAAATACATATAAATGAGTATAATATGGTACATATACCAGTAACATTTTTTTACTATTTTTGGGTTCTGCCTGTTTGTTCCGGCTTATCTCTGAAACAGCTGGACCGATGTTGACATAAATTTAATTTTTAGATAACTAATACAATACGTACTTAGTAACTTAAGCTGTTGTTATATTAGAAAAAAAAATGTTATATGATTTGTTTAATTCAACGCAGTCGCATACACAAACACTAACAAATAAAAATCCCTGGACCATTAGGTACACAAATTAAATCTAACCTCAAAGTAAATAAATTGTATGCTTGTGTTATGGGTTTGAGTCAACGATACTAATTTAGTATAATCACACAAAATATGTGGTCCTCCTCCTGCTCGTCGGAAATCGAACCCGAGTCTAGCTGATGGTCTAGGTGTGTAGGTGATGGTCTAGCTCCTCGTGTAACCCCCTTTTTCTAACTAAAATTATGCAAATACTTAAAAATCTAATATCTAAAATTATCGTGTTACGGTATGTGTGATTGAACTCCTCCGAAACGGCTAGACCGATTCTCGTGACATTTTGTGAGCAAATTGGGTAGGTCTGAGAATCGGCAAACATCTGTTTTTCATACCCCCATAAGACTCATCCCAATTTTTTTTTTACAAAAATCACATTAAAAATATAGCAGAACAACGTCTGTCAGGTCAGCTAGTTACTTATAAAAATCACACCTTTAAACACTATTGTTAATTAAATAGGTAATATTTGTCCTCAATATATGTTTTTATCAGAGAAACAGGTATGTGCTAAAATGTAATTAAAAAATATAAAGATTTTTGTGATTCTGAATAATAATAGTATAACATAGTGTGAAAGTGTAGCTACAAGAGACTTTTCTAATGGAATCTCACCTAAGGCCGACGATGAAAACTATTGATCAAATAAATATGTATGGTTCTCCTTACTGCGTAATTAACTTCTGAACAAATGAACTAAAGATGCATAACCAAATATTCCTTGTGCGTGCTGTATGAGTATTTCTTCTATAAATAAAAATGTACTACCTATGTTTCAATATTTCCTAATATCTTAAAAGTAGACATACACATAGAAATCGTTTATTACCAGAAATTATACATAATTAGTACACAATATAAAGAAAAGAAACAAAATGTAGTTCCAACTTAAAGCTAACATTTTTTACAGGAATAACATACTTATTATTATGTATCACCTCTGGAAAAACGTGTACTGACTCAGCAAAAATGTTGCAGTAGGGACTGCAGCGCTGGTTTTCTGTCAGCGCCTCAGGATGAGAGGAGTTTGGCATCTATATTTAAATTTGATTACAGATGACAAATATCAATAAATAATAGTCAACTGTTCTTACTTTTTCGCAGCATCATTAAATCTTAAACTGTAGGTACCAATGTATTATAACTAAAGCTAATATTAAAAAAAAAGTACGAAAATGATTGAAAAGTTATTATATAGTTACCTACGACCTATTAATTCGTATTTGTACGAGTTTTAGAAAGTAACAGAAAGGACAACTCTAAAGGATAATTCAGTTGCGTTGATGTCTAAAACATAGACACTAATAACCGTCTTATTAATAAATATGGACTAAGGTCGGTGTAAAATTAAGTTAACATTATAGTCTGTATCACATTGTAATAAGGACTACAATCCATGGTTAAACCTTGGAGTAATTTACGCCGCGTTTATTAATAAGACAGTACAATATGATACAGACTATAATATCAACTTAACTTTACACCGACCTTAGTCCATGTCTATTAATAAGACGGTAAATGTTGTTAGGAGAGAGTTTTAAGAGACAAAAAGTTTCGAATTTTGGGAGTAGGTATGTTTATTGGCAGTTTTCTATCTTCTGATCCACATAATTATACGTTAAAAAAATTACAGATCACGTCATGTTACATTTGGCCATAGCAAAGGTGCGTGTTTTATGTATAAGACACATTCACACATACCTACCTAATGATTTGTTATGTTTTCATACTTTTTTTATTCGAAATGTCTACTGTTGTGTAAGTCTAACGACTTTTACGACTTTTTTAATTATGGGTGGGGCCTGGGACCCCCCTCCCTAAGGGTGTCTCCTGTGAGACCGTGCCTCGGCTTAGGGTGGGACCTTGGTTTTCATACTTTTTTCAACATAGTACTTTTAATTATATTTATACCCTTAATGCAGCTGTCCTCAGGCCATTAAAAATCTATAGGTATCACCGACCATATAACTAATTTTCGTTTCTTTCTTTTCAGAAAGATTTGATGTGTAAAATTTAATGAGTAGTAAAAAAAAAGTATCTTCACGCCCATATTCCCGAAGATGTAGGCAGAGGTACAACCAAGGCACCCACGACTAGGCGAAGACACTAAGTCCCACAAAGTGTTAGGTGGCAAGCCTATCGCCAACCGGGCACATTTCCAATCCCGACCAACTTTTTTTTAATTAGAAAATTGGAAAAATCCAATTTTCTTTATGTTGGCCTACCTGGGTTTCGAACCCAGGACCTCATGCAGTCAAGTCCAACACCCGGACCGCTAAACCACAGAGGCGACTTAATGAGTAGTGTTTGTGTGAAAGAAATAAAAATTAGTTAAAAGCGAAAGAAATAAGAATTTTCGATCTAACAAAACTACATCAGTTCATTAGATTCTTAACATGAAAGACATAGACAAAGAGAAAATTATTATAAAATTGAAAATGTTTTTTAGGCCTCGACAATCCGTAATGAATCTAAGAAATAAAGCGATCATATTAGCTTTCAAATGAAAAAAATTCGCATCGAAATCGGTTCTTTCATTTACGAGTTATGATGCTGCAGACAGACAGATAGACACACACACACACACACATACACACATACACACACACAAACACACACATACTACTTTTGGTATAATTCTACTAGTATTACAGTAACTAGTAGTCGCCCATCGGTCGAAATTGACCATAATAAATTTTTAATATCTGTTGATAAGAACGCCAGCTTTATTTATCAAGACTTTGTTTTTTTCCAAACTTGATGAATATAGTTTGTGCGCCATCTGTGATCTTTTATCGTTATTATCAATATATTTGTTTGTGTGTGTCAAATGTATGGTAGCTAGTGGAATGTTTTATTTTTAATTTAACGCTTTTGATAAGCATAATTATTGAAAAATATTAGTATTCTGCACTTCTCCTACACATAAACCATCAATGTGCCAAACTTAATACTCCTCTATTCGCGCAGTTTTCGTAAAAATGGTCCAATGTTTTTGCTTCAGGTATTAATAATATTATGATGACAAGAGACGACAAGGTCTATAGATACCAAACATTATAGATGTAGCCCCGTGTCTAGGGTTTTGACTTAGAATTGAAACATGCCAGGGCCGAACACTAACATTGTCGCGGTAGGAATTATACGTAGGTACAGCGGTCCTTTTACAAAGCATGATGAATGCATTTAGCTGCACAGCACTTTACAACCATTAGTAAGATAAAAAAAGTAACTTCACGCCCATATCCCCGAAGAGGTAGGCAAAGGCACAACCAGGGCACCCACGACTAGCCGAAGACACTAAGTCCCACAATGTGATAGGTGGTCTATCGCCAACCGGGCACATATCCAATCCCGAGCAACATTTATTTTATTAGAAAATTGGAAAAACCAAATTCTCTCTTTGTTGCCAGACCCGGGATTCGAACCCGGGACCTCATGCCGTCAAGTTCTACACTTGCACCGCTAGACCACAGAGAAGACCAGTAGTATTGTTGATAATGACTTATTTAAAATCGTCGCTACCGTAGTATGCTACCAGGGAGGCAGATGGTGCTGAGGACACGTGCACTTTGTAATTTGATAAATATTTCTCGTTTCAGTGTTTATCCCGGTTGTACCTACCAGGATATTACAGTTTGTGGTGTCAAAAAATTAATTATGATGACACGGAAGTGGAGCGAATGGTCATTGACTATGTTTGGCTTTATTATGTCATCAAGATTGTAGATTTACTTGATACAGTAAGTATTATGTATTTCATATACCAGAAAAGGAATAACAAAAATAATGTTTTCATAGCCTTATCCTTAAAAAAGAGATACAAACAGGGCACCCTCAACTAGCCGTAGCACTAATTTTCACAATGTGATAGGTGACAAGCCTATCACCAACTGGGCACATATCCAATCCCGTGCAATGTTGTCTTATAAAAAAAATTAAATAAACAGTTTTTTTTGTCACTCGACCTAGAAATCGAACCTGGAACAATATTTTCAATCAAGTCTAACACGGGACAACGAGATCACAGATGCGATTGACAGACAGAGGAGACAAAAATAATTAACTAATTATAACCGTTTTAAAAATGCCTCTCAGATCTTAAGACAGAGACAATTTTTCGTCACTTAGGGCCATTTGAGCGTTCCTAGGTTACATTTAATTATGGGTTAAACTGTCAAATATTAAGAGATTTAACCCAAGTTAGAAGGTTACCAGAGTTAAACATTTAACCCAGGAACGTGCAAGTGGCCCTTACAGTCACATAAAACTTGAAAAATTATATACTAGGTTATCTATTCAGAATAAGCAATAAGGAATGTTGAGTTTGTTGCAAACATTTCTAGAACTAGAGGTGAGTGAATCAGCTCAGAACCGATTCAATTATTCAGATATCATAACATTTGGGTCAGAGCTACAGCTTAAATCAAAAAATTCGCAAGTCACAATTCAATTACAATAATTCGAACTGATAGATGACTTATATCGGTGACCAATGACTAAAAAGCTGTGATCATTGGCTGACATATGGTTCGATTTGAGCGAAAGTTCACGGACGTAATTTTTATAGATAAATTGCGCTAAACTGCCAGCTCCAGTTCTTCGTAACTCATGAGCTGACCTGCGCTTGACGGTTTTGGTTTAAGTACCCTTGTCTATCTCAAACCGCTGGACCGATTTTAAGTATATTTAAGTTTATGGATTCATCTTAGCACTCATAACTGTTAATAGACTTAAAAAAATAAGGTGAAAAAACTCACATGACACAAGGCGCGCAGCACGAAGTTCGCAAAAAATCAAATTTATAATAAATAGATACAAAAGAATCACTCCACAACAAAACGCAATATAGCATACAAATAAAGTCGAAACCTAAATTGTCAGAAGACTCACATAGCGTTGAACGTCGCTAAAATTTACATAGCTACGCCGCAATAATGGTTGTCAACTTGGGTTCAGTTTCATGTAATTATTTATTGATTGATGCATGTAAATTAAGCAGGCAAATTTCCTGATATTGAAAAATACACGATTAAAATGCGCGATGCAAATAATGTGTCGGTCGATAGCTGATATTCTACTGACAAATGGCAACTTGTAATGCATAGGATTTTTATTCTGGAAGGTACACCAGTCGAGCATGTACAAGCTGGTATGGTATCATTACTTGTATGTGAGGACTAAGAACTAAGCCGGACAAATCCCTTTATGGTGATACACATAGGAAAGACTCTACCGTTAACTTATTCACTACTTTCCAAATTCTCTTCTCTTCGTGTTTCTGATATGCTTACAACATTTTTATATTTTTCTTTTTCAGGTATTCTTCGTGTTACGAAAAAAGTTTACACACGTGTCATTTTTACATGTGTACCACCATCTAGGGATGTGCTTGCTTGGTTATATAGGCACAAAATATGTTCCAGGTAGGTGATATTCTTGATGTAAAATTGAGCAATGGCGAATGGATAAAACATTTTCATTTATTCGTACCAATTCGTCAGGGGTAGTGTGTAACGGTAGGGTGTACGGTGGTCCCCGACTCGGGGATCGAACCTGGGACCTCAAGATGTCAAGTCCGACGCCGGACCACGAGACTACAGTGAAGAGAAGATGCTTTTTTTGTACCAACATAGAACCACGATAAGTAATGTTCTGGTATCCAATTTACATACATTATTAAAACATTCCATTGTTACAATTAAAGCAATAAATTAGCTGCTCGAATTCTAAAATACAACAGTTTTTTTCACTATATAATACAACGAAGTAAGTAAGAAGTAAAACCTCGCCAATTTGCAACAAAAACAAAATAATTAAATACTAATTCTCTAATAAACTGCAAAAATTATTTTGTGTATTTAAAAATATGAAAATAATACTACCAAACTAAACCTGTCTGTAATGTACCTAAGAACCATCGCGATCACTTCAGCATCGAAATCGTTCCATCTGTCTTAATTTTAAGATTCACACACGCGCAAACACACACGCGAACACACACACACACACACACACACACACACGCGCACACACACACTCAGAGACAGTAACATTAGATTTTTGTTAAAACACCACATTTAGCCTAAGAACACACGGAGCGGTTTTTACCCGCGCCCGCGACTGTCGCAGAACTGCGGTTTTATTTCAAAACTCACGAGACCAGTAATTTATGCGGTCACATAGCCGTCGCGGTTGAAATCGACGAACTTGTAGGAATCCACGGGTGGGTGACCGCTACCGCGGTAACCGCAAGCAACCGCAGGCGCTGCGTGTGTAAAACGAGTCGAAAAATGTGCTCTCACTTTTTGCATGTAAGTCTACATTCTATATCACCTGCGGACTCGCAACCGCCGCAAGCGCGGGGATAAACCACTACGTGAGTTCTTAGCCTTACGAGTTACTAGTGATACGACATTAAATTCGTACCCATTAACTTTTGTATGAACAGTGGTGCGGACTCAAACACGAATAAAACAATGTAAAAAAATAAAATTATTTAACACATACTACCACACTCTTAAACCAACTGTGGGGATACCAACAGTGTGTCAAAGTCTCGGCCTGGTCTATATTACGAAATTTAGAATTTCAAGGTTTCCCATATCGAAATTAAATATTAAGTTTTTAATTTGTGAAAATCACGAGTGCGTTCCTTTACATGGAAACCAACTCGATGTAGTGAAGTTTCTACTAAGTAGTTATCGAGTTTCTCTCCTGTTATATTAAATAGGCTGGTGTACGCATTCCCAACTGTACAGATACTGAATATTTAAAACTGCAATAAAAAAAAGTTCAAGCCCATATCCGTGTGAGAGGTAGACAGATGTTTTTTTTTATGAATGACTAATTTGTTGCTAACCTCGCGATTTTGACAACTTCACCGAGCGTTGTGGGCCGAGCAGAGTGCTCAGCCCGAGACATCATTATTTATATGGATTGAACTGTTACCTACAACGCCAGCATTAAGGGCTGTCTCCCAGGAGACCGTACCTCGACTTGGTGCTGCGTTCTGGTTACTGGGTGGACTTGATGGAGGAGTAGTGGCAGCGCGTCGCTCGGCGTTAGGCGCCGGACACAATAGAGGTCTTCGTCGCCGAGACCGGCGGCAACGGTGTAGTGTGATGTTGTTGTATTATGAGTTCGTGTTTGGATTGAGAGGGAGTATAGCATTTGCCGCGGTTATTGGGTCCGGAGTATCCGATAACACGTGGCGGGGTCTTCTATGATTGGGAGGCGCGTTCGCGGCCGGTGTGTAGTCACACGCAGGTGAGCTAGGCAGATGTACACCCACAATAAGCAGAAGCTACTACGTAGCCCCACAATGTGATACTTGGTTACAATCATCGCAGACCGGACACTTTTCATATGTCATGTCTATATAACGTTGATTTGATTAGATACTTGAAGAAATACATTTTTACCGATCCGATCCGTTGGTAGTTTATAAAACTGTAAACACGCACTACATGTAGGGTCCACGTGAATAAAGTTTTTCTGATTCTGACTCTTTAATTTTTCTGACCCGGGAATCGAACCCAGGATCTCATGCAATCAACGCCAACATCGAACCACTAGCCCACAGAGGCGATATCAAACTTTATACAGAAACAATTGTCTTTCAATAACTGCCAGAACCAATGTCACGATAGTTCCCACATATTGTTCTGCTTGCAGGTGGCCACGGCATCATGCTTGGGTTCATTAACTCTGTGGTTCACGCAGTCATGTACTCCTATTACCTGATCTCCATCGTCCGGCCCGAGTGGGTACAAGGCTGGTGGAAGAAATACATCACACAACTACAAATTGTGAGTTTTATGTTACCCTCAATATATTATTAAATTTTTTGACAGGGAAAAAATTGAAAAAAGATACTTTGTTTCGTGGACTCTGTATTTTTTATGTGAACGCTTTGCAAACAATCTCACGGGTCTCCTGTATATAGGTATATAAACATATATGAAATAGTAAGAGCATTAAAACCCAAAGACCCTTTTTCTTTAGTTACGAAAACGAGAAAGCATACCCTGATGATATGAAATATCTACATATCGCCACAACGTTAATCACCTAAGATTGTTTAAAATATATTTATCAGAACATCAAAGATGTAAACGATTTGTAACCATTTACCAACCTAAGACTCAGATTACATACCTCCCCTATAGTTAAGTCCCTAGGAAGAATAAAGAGGTGATTAAAATTCCTGGAGCTTTCATTTAAAAGGTTATCAGGCTCTACCGCCTAGACTGCGTTCAAAAATACTTAGGGCCACTTGTACTGAAAATAGTTAACACAAAATTAGGGTTAAAATTAAAACAAATCACTTTATATTTGATAGTTTACCTCATTGTTATATTTAACCCAGAAACGTACAGGTGGCCTTTATAGAAATAAACATGCACGCACTGTTTTCGACACCTTTCTTTTGTGTTACATCTTCGCTAAATATCATTGTTTTTTGTTCACAGTTGCAGTTCTTAATATTGATCCTGCACTTCGGACATGTGATATTTGAACCAACCTGCGAATATCCCAAATGGGTCTCATTTGTATTTTTACCTCACAACATATTTATTTTATTCTTATTCTCCGATTTTTATCTAAAAGAATACGTCTATAAAAAGAAAACTCCAAAAAACGAATAAATTAAAATTATTTTTAGGTATCGACTTGTTTTATTTTTTTACAATTAATTCTTATTCGCCTATTTTAATCTCCCAAGGAAACCACAGAGCTATCAGCATAAAATAGATTAACTAGGTAGGTCTTTGAATGTACCTAAGAGCAATAATTTCTTATTTAATCACACTAGTTTAGGTGTTTAGACTTGAATTCTCGAATAAACTTACTCGTGTTTTAGGTATGTTATAGGCGTAGTAACCGGCTAGTTTTTGTTTTGCTATGGCTACTGCAATCAAAATTTTTTGATTACTTGAGAGTAATGTCTTTCACCTGTAGTAGAGGACCAAGACAGGATTTTTTAGTTACTCAGAGGCATCAGATTATTATATGGGTCATACCTTGGACCATGGTTAAACAATTCCATTGTGAGTAGGATTAACCCCATATACTGTAAACTACCACCGATTCCAAAACAAAGTCAAGAGAAAAAACCGCAAAACAAGCTCCCCAGCAACCAGAATAAACTCTTATCTGTAATAACTATGGTATGTATTGGACACTATTATTTCCTACCCTCAGGAGAGCCGTGTGCTTGTTTGTTAACCTCTTACAAATAAAAAAACCTACCACCGTTTCCAAACTTAGCCAGTCAAGATCTTCTTGTGACAACGGGGAAATAAACTCCTCGAATACCAATGTAGGACATTTATGAGATAAAAAACAGTTAATCTTTTTTGCAAAAAATCGTTTATAGCTTTTAAAGTAGTTTTATCTAACGATCATTCAAACAGCTTTTTTCGACATCTTTTTAGAGGCAGCGATTTTATATCAGGAATTTTATTATTTAAATACGACTTGACGTACATACATTATTTTTTGTCCAGACATATATGCGATTTCTTACTAACTTTTTGTAGAGGTTCTCAATAGAAGTTGCACGTGTAAGATAGTCTGTCTAATTTTTTTTTTGTTATGAAAATAAATAACGGTAAGTACTTTCAAATGCAAGTCATATTTATTCATTAGCCACAGCTATGGACGCAAATTTATATTTTGGTATTTTAAGGTTAAGGACCACTGTCATGTTCACTGTCAATTCCTGATACTTTGGGGTGGGATAAATAGTTTGCAACTGTTTTTAGCGTTTGGACGTTTCTGCACCTTTTTCTATTCTCGACTAACTGTCCGGGCGATCTTCATCCCACCCGTTTTGTTTGTACGAGAAAACTTAAAATGTTGCTTTTTCTAGTTTTTTTTTAATTCTTGTCTTTCCCGTTCTGTTTGTACGAGAAAACTTAAAATGTTGCTTTTTCTAGTTTTTTTTTAAATCTTGTCTTTCAAACCTTCCCTGGACTGGACAAATAATTCAAGACAAAAATCAGTCAAATCGGTCCAGCTGTTATCGAGTTTTAGCGAGACTAACAAACAGCAATTGATTATAATATAGAATAATATTATCTAATCGAAAAAGGATTTACGCTGGTGATACGTTTACCATCTTGTTTTTCACTATTACTAGGCGTTGCTATCCCTGTGCCTTGCGACTAGGTTAATATTGTTGTTTTGCAATTAACTTTGGCCTTGACTTTAAATAGAAACACGACAACGCTTGGCAACAAAATACCTAAGCGACACAAACCTATGGACAGTTGTCCACAAGGTGGATCCAAAAATTACGTAAGGCACCTCAGGGGTAGAGTCAAGATAAATCTCACACTCAATGTGTGGACGGGAAATTCGGCTACTTATCTATTTCTTAATATCCGTACCCCCTGTACGGATGCGGTGAGACCACGTGAGTAATCAGAATATCTTCATTAAATCCTTATACTTATTGGGTAAGTTAGTGTCAAAATAACTGAATTAAGTAATAGTCAATCAAAATATTTGCATATTTAGGTTATTCTTCCAAAATTTGACTGAGCATAACCTCTACAAGCTGGATGTCCTATACATAGTACATTCGTTACTGTGGCCAGTTTTAATGCCTCATGTATATTACTTTGGACCATTCGATTCATTTGCCACATGATTGATTTAGCCGTCTGCAACTCTTGGAATGCATATCATCTACAGCAGCAAGCGAAAAAAGTTCCAATTCATAAAATCTATAAGCAGAGAGAGTATAATTTGAACTTGGGGGTCAAAATGGTTCATGATTTCAACAAGGAGTTGGATTCTAATGAGACTGACGATGGAGAAAACCACGTTTTAGCTGCGCAACACAAGAAAAGGCGTGTTGTAATTTTGCCCGTGCCTCCACCAGAAAAAAGAATAGCTCATCATTTACCAGACTACACTGATATACAAATGCATTGCAGACTAGAAAGCTGTAACAAGAAATCAACAGTCACATGCCAGCGACGCAAAATTTATTTGTGCTTGGTAAAAGGGAGAAACTGCTTTTCTATATTTCATTCGCCATAGCACATCACCGCACATAAACACAACACACCACTACTCATCCAGCACACATCACCACCACAACACAACACACCATCGCTCACCCACCACACATCACCAACACAACAAACTTATAAACGCACACAACACACCCACTACAACCCACTATACACCCACCCATTACCACAACACAGACCTATCACTGAACACACACACACACACACACACACACTCATACACACTAGTTTAATAAAGTTCAAAAATTCTTATAAAGAATTATCTAACTTTGTGATCTCAGAAATTGTTGATTAAGTATTTTAAGATAATATGTATGAGAAAAAGTAATAAAACTAATGTAAGTTCTAGCATATAAGACAGATGAGAGATTTTTGTTGATTATTGATTAATTGTATATTCTAATAAAATTCCGTACTTTAATTTTTTCTTACTTTTATCGTAATACACACCCAGTGTATATATATGTACTATATGCAGGACATAAAGAAAAACCATTTTCCGAAGGCCAGAATTTTTTAAATTATTTTTTTCGCAATCATTCGGATCACAATCAGTAAATGTTTAGTTTCATAAAAATCTGAGAACTTTTACGTCTCTGAGTCAGGAGGTTATTTGAGAAAAGTTCCTAACATTGGTTAATATTATATTCATCACGGCAGGTATTTACTTAAATTTTTGAAAAGAATCCACCCACGTGCATTACACTCGTCTGACCGCGCGGTCGGTAGACTATAGTGGACTCTTAAAACTGCGATATCTTATATACTCATTTAAATGGAATGATGTAACGGGCAAGATTGTTTTAAATTCAATACGTTTGATGAATAACGTATTTATTTGGATAAGGATTAATGCCATGTTTATAAAAACAGCTTCGTAAATAATGCATTATTTTAAGACAAAGGATTGAACTTTTTTGTATGAAGCCTGACGTGAAGATTTAGTTAGTTTAGTTTTAGTAGTTTAGTTTTTAGTTATGTTGACCCTAACACTTTTTTGTTTGTACAAGTATCTCCTATCCATATTTGTAGGAATTATCGTGCGTCACCATTTTGAAAAAAACACAAAATGGTGGCGGTTGACTAGGCCTCAGAGGTTCTAACCCCTTTGGTTAGCATAAATGTTATAATGAGCAAACCGTATGAGATAGAAATATGCTGTAGTGGGCTTATTTTAATAACAGCATTCAAAGAGGAACAATTAAATCGCTTAAACTTAGCAATTAAAACGAGGATATTTAGCCGCTTTTGCAGCGCATGTAGCGGAATCTCTCAATAGGAAAAACAATCCCCAATTTTGAAACATTCGTCATTGGTGCTCCATTCCTATTGGACTTAGCGTTATGATAAATAGCCTTCCTCGACAAATGGGCTATCTAACACTGAAAGGATTATTCAAATCGGACCAATCGTTTCAAAGATAAGCGTGTTCAAGCAATTTTTTTTCGGGTAGATGCGCAAAACTTAAACGTAACTAAATTTTAATTGTCCGTTCTTTACATTAATTTGTATTTCTATTGCTTAATAAATTAAACAGAAATATGTATCAGATATAAGCTGCGCTCACCTGGCTTCGATATCCACTTTTCCTTTCACTTAAATATCTAATATTTCTTTAGAAACCTCGCAGTTGCTGCTTGGAAAGATGGCAGAATTCCAAAAAGTTGCAGATGAGCTTCAAAAGTCAGCTTTATCCCATAACCAAACTTCTTGAAGAGTAGAGAGTCCTTCAAAACTTTCCCACTGTTCACTCTTAATTCGCTTCAGGAACAAGTTAAGATGCTACATGCCCAATTTGATAAGTTTAAGACACGTATTAGAAATAAGATGCTGCTTTTTCACAGAATTAAAGAAGAGAATAAAGAAGATATTTATTTGCACTTCAATTTGCAAATTAATAAATTCGCAAATTTTCAACCCCACAATTTGATCTAGGATGTATAACAAAGTGTCATAGGTTGGGTAAGCAAGATGGTGGAAAGTCGCGTTTAAGATAAAAAACAAAGTTTGGTTTTCCAAAGAAATGCTAAAAGGCTCGGATATCACTTTTTCTGAATTCTTAACTAAATCTTGTCATGACATCTTTGTAGCAGCAAGACGACGTTTTGGCGTAACAAGGTGCTGGACCAAGGATGTATGTACGAGGGTGGATCCAAAAGTTCGTGGCGTAACTTACATGGAGCTATGACATCTTTTTAAAATCTACCGTCATTTGTTAGTATGTGTCATATTGATTTATTGTGCGCAGTTTCATTCCGATACTGCACAATATAAATTTTCTGTGATTATTTGTTTGAAGCAATCTGACGCAATTTTCAATAATGGAGAAAATTGAACACCGTGCAGTCATTAAGTACCTCAATTAAAAAAGGCCTATCACCAAAAGACATCCATCAAGATATGGTGAGCACTTTGGGGGAGTCTGCTCCATCGTATTCCAGTGTCAAGAAGTGGGTAGCTGAGTTTAAGC
>NJDC01003862.1:112149-127873 GCA_002245475.1 Calephelis virginiensis
AAAACTTAAATCCCGAGGCCCAGTGTAACAGTTCGTAAGGAGTAAACTCCAATCGTGCGTCGTAGCTGACACACACACACACACTTTTTATTTATTTCTTGGTACGGGCGTGGGCACGTTACCCAAGTTTAAATTTGTATCTAGTTACCCGATTCCGCAAAGCGGGACTTAACTTGTTCAAAATAAGTTTTAAAGCTTCGTATAAAGTTATGTCAGGTTCTTGGGTAAAGCGATGGCCTTCCCACATTTTTGGTAATAAAGTATAAATCGAATTATTTTTTATCTTAAAACACCTCTGGTTTTTTCAAAGTAAAAACAAAAAGGAATGTGCGACCAAGTGGAAAGTAGTCATCACTTTACACAGTTAGCAAGAAATGCGATGACGATCTTTAAAAAAAATGTTAGCCCTCTTTTCAAATACTTCTGGATCAAATTTCGATGGAATATCAATAGAAAAACAATTTCAAAGTTTTAGTGTATCATAAAATTTTCCCATTGCATAAGAATAGATTTCTTAGAATTTTCGATGTTATCGTCTATTTAAACTGATTAGCTACGTTAAGATACCTTTTCGGCTAAATAAAGTACGTAATAGATCTGGTTCAATTCGATTCTCCATAAAAAGAACTACAGACATTTTAAATATCTTCACGCCATATCACCGTACAAGCAGGAAGCAGCAGCATATATATACATATATTATATTGGACAGCAAACAAGCACACCAAAGGTGGTAATGGTGCGTTGCCAACCTTAGGCCGGGATTTTAGGCCTCGAGCAAAAGTAAGTTTACCGGGTAACTTATCCTCCGAACCGGAACACGTCAACGGCAAGTAACGTTATGGCGGCAGGAATAGGTAAGGCAATGGTACCAATCCGGTCGAGTGTTTGCGAGACTCTACCACCTAGTCAGATGTCACAGTGTTAGTGACGATAAGCGTATGCTCGCCTATTAAGAGCTGCCTGGCACAGGAATGTAGATGGTCTATTCTGTAAAGGAGCGCGGACCACCACAGAGAAAAATAGACGATGAATATTATAATGGTAAAAACCTAGCGGCAGCGATGCCGCGAGCCGACAACCCTAGCACCACAGGTATCGCGTCACTCTAGAAAGCGACAGAGTTATTAGTATATACGTTAAAAAAGAACAGGAATACTTAGGTGAATATCTGGTTAGGTACGGAATATAGGTATCTGGCTTGTACGAGCTGAATTGAACTTATTTCTTAGTTACAAGTGTCGCTATTTCTATGAATCGTTACGCAAAGTGGTGGTTCTGTACGTTAGTACAGAACCACCACTTTGAATTCTGTGGTAGAAGTAAGCAGATGCACCCATGACTCGGCTTCTTCGGCGGAAGGCACTAAATTCCACAATGTGATTGGTGGAAAGCAAACCGGGCATCCCATCCCGGGAATTTGTTTTATTAGAAAATTGAAAATACATTCTTTTTTTGTTCCGGGGATCGAATTCGAAACCTCATGAAGTCGAGTCCGACACCGGACCGCTAGACCACACAGGCGATTTAACATAGTTTTTATATTAAGAGAAAGAGCCTTGAAGATTTTTGTATGAAGCCTGGCTTATCTACTGTCCGCCATTTTGTTTTTTTCTCAAAATCGCGTCCACTAATAATTCTTTCAAAAATGGATAGCTAACATTAATACAAACAAAAAATAATCTGAGGCAGTAACGCGTAAAGTGTCACATTTCGAAGATATGAGCTCCCAAAGTTGTAACTTAGTAAACCTGTCTGAACCCCGTAAAGTCGTTACCTTTAAAGTAAAACTTTAGTTGTTTTTGTCTTCGGAATGTGACACTTAACGAGTTTTTTTCTAAGAATATTTTTTACTTGTAGATATTAGCTATCCATTTTTGAAAGAATTATCAGTGAACGCAATTTTAAAAAATATAAAAACAAAATGGCCGAACAGTGTGTAAGCCAAAATCTTCATAACCCTTTAAATTGCGTATTAAATCTATTATTCTGATTTTTTTTTTCAGATTCCGAACAAACACCGAGAGATTAGCGAGCATGTCGCCGGCAGCAAGAAAATTAGCAGCTAAGCATCTTCTTTCACCACGATTGAAACTAACGCCAAATGATATGGGGATATTCACACACACGCCGAAACGATTGCAAACGCCCAAAACACCACTCGTGGCTCCTAAACCATCTAGAGAGGGCAACACCGGCTCGCCGTCAACCACAGACATCACCAATATTCAAACAGAAAATAATAATATCACAGACAATCTCTTGCAAATCAATGTAGCCAAAAGAACACGTTTAAAAGCACAAGACTTTTTTAAATAAATTGTATTAGTAATGTTTTGTTTCATTTTTACGTATGCTTATGCAGTTTTTGTGTATATCTTAGGTGCTATATTACGGGATTAAATATTTTATACATATAAAAGTAAAGAATTCTTATATACAGGGTGACATTTAAAGTACCAGCCAAATTTTGGGGAACGATTCGGAATCGATAACACCTAATCTGTGAAGTAATTGAAAAAAAACAATATGCAATTTTTATTCACCGCAAAATACAAGATGCATGGTTATAACTTTAACAAAGCATATAACTGGTTTCCACCGACCGCAATCGCATTCGCTGGCTGTGGTGACGTTATGACTCGTACGAGATAGCGTGACAAGGGAAACAATTTTTCTGACTTTTAAATAAATGTGACTGTTTTAAAAAAAAGCGAATGTAACAATTTGGCAATATTTAAAGTGCATTACCATATTTTAAGCCTTTAAATTAAAATTTGGCTGGTCCTTTCAGAGTAACCCTGTATAAATAAGGAATATGTCGGCAGCCCTAACCGGACCTATTTTTTGAATGAGATGAGCGTACAAGCAGAATTCTCTCCTGATGGTAAAATATAACCGTGGTCTATAGACACCATAGATGTAACATGTAGGCTGCTGACCTTAGACCGGGATGTTCGGCTTATTGTGCCTACTCTCCTAACCGGAACATGACGGCAAAATAGGTAATACCAGTATAATCTGGGTAAGACGGTGGATCCGTAACCGGGCAAGTTGCTGCACAGCACTCTGACACTAGTGAATTGCGTACTGTCGTAAAAGTATCAACTAATCAAGATCACAGTGCTATGACAAAATAAACGTTCGCCCCTTCCAAGCTATTAATTAAAAAAAGCGTATTCTTCAATGGAGTGTACTAATACCACAGAATAAGTAATAGTAATAAAGCAACGTACAGAAGATTCACTGATGTATAAAACGCAAGCAATTTGAACCATATGACGTGTAGCAGCAAGTTGCGCTGCAAAACTGCCGATTTACAAAAACACTACACAGGACAATGGCAATAGCAACTTGAAATTTTGAAAGCTCATATGTTGTAATTTGTCACGTTGTGATATCAGATATGTTATTTTCATTGACCTCTAGTTATTTTGCCAGTGGTTTTGACATGAGACTCTTTAAGAGGGCTACCAAAGACAATATAGATGTACTAGTCTCTGGTACTACTAATATGTAATATGTGGTGAACCCTCCATGATAAAACTGGGAAAATAAATCATAAATTACGTCTCAATTATAAATGTCAACCTATTTTGAAATACTAAAGATTTGTGTGATGTTGCAGCAGTAATTCATAAGAGGAGTATTATACCATTCTAAGCGAGTAGTCGTCACTTCCACTAGCCAGTCGTGGTGCTACTAGTAAACCTATGTTTGTTATAAGCGACCTGATTAGGTAGCGGGCTTACCTTTTTAAAAGAATAATCACAAACGAATTACGTCTTAAAAAGTTGTACCTGTCTTATTCCACTGATACTGCTGGTTGTCATTGATCTGCATTCATAGGCAAGTCATAAATAATGTAGGTATATCTACTGTGAATATGTCGAAACTTCTTCGACTGCTATTTAGTAAAGTGGTCCGCAAGAGGTTGGCTTTTTGGAAAGTCATCTATTAAGACATTTATTCAACAGAAAAAACAGATGTACTGGATTTGAACCAGAAACAATCGTAATATACGGTGTCGTCACTCTTTAAAGCTACAACGGGAAGAAAGCAAATCCTGTAAATTTTCTGAATATATCCCAGATAAACCACAGTAGCTTTTAATGGTGTGTTAATTAAAACAAAATACATAAATTGTAATATTTTTAATTTTAGTTTTCAATAGAAAGCATACAAAAATTCAATAAATTACCTATTTTACTTATTTATTAACTATTTTCGTTCGATTTATACTGGGTTTATTAATAGTCACACTTGTTAAGTAGTTTACATAGGGTAATTTTAATAATAAGAAAAAAATAAAAATGTGCCTGCGTGCACTTTGCACAAGGTCGATACTAATAGCATTTGATATTAAACTCAACATGCTTTACGTAATAAGTAGGTACTTAAAAGATTGTTAAATTTTTAGAAATAAATTAAAAAAAAATATAGTGGGCCTAGATGAGACAAGAAATTAGGTACAACATTTAAAAATATATGAAAGTGCATATTTAGAATAAAAAATACTTTTTTGTTAACTATAGGTACTCGTATATTACTTACTTACTACTTTACTTTTTACTTATAACTTTATTCTCTATATTATGATTTAAATTCTTTATTATTTATGAAACTGGTCAAATGATTAGTTTGAATTACGTAGCTTCTTATCAGTGATGATAAGGAGCTAAGTAATTCGAATTAATCATTGCGAGCTTAAAACATAAAAAAAACTGACATATTTTGGCGGAAAATTGTAAATTAAATCATTCTGTTTAAATTTAACCTGACATATTGTTAATTTCTTTACAGTAGGAATCAAAAGATTCTCTTTATTTAAATTCAATCATATTATCATTTCATTAATAACTTTTGCTAACATAATATAAAGCAAATATTATTTAAAGGTGTAATTATGGATAGATCCATTTAATGTTACATTTCACTACATGCAAGAATACCTGCAGTGATCTGAGTCAAATATTAAAAACTATGATTTATATAATAACAGTCTTGTTTATTTGTAACACTTTATTATACCCGAACTGCAACATCACTATTATTATTATTTGTATACTCTCTTAAGTATCTAAGGTATACAATAATATGTCGTAACAAGTGAGCCATTTGAAAGTGGCAGCTATTTGGCGAGAGTCTGGAGCCTGATATACGTAAAATAGAACCTAAGTTACAGGTCACCAGTACCTCCCTCCCCCAAGGAATTAGTATACAATAAAATAATTAAAATAAACTAAACTAAAACTACTCACAAAAAATATTATTTACAACTAACTCTGCGTATTATGTGTGAAAGTTAGTTTGATTATTAGAGTGTGTATGTGTATGTGTGAGTACATATGTAAATCCGAAAGAAAACTATAATTATATAAATCCTTCGCTTATGTGAATCTGTTTCTTTGTTGTGTAATGCGTGTGTGAGTCTGTGTGTGTGTGAGAATACGGGTAAGTGCACGCGTGATTCCGAATGAAAGTGTATTCATATGTTAAATGTGAGTGTGTATATGCTTGTGTTTTTCATGTTTAATATAATTGTCCATAGATACTTAATTGTACTGTCACACATCTTAGGTCTTGTATTTTTACATCTGGTATACCATAGACATACACTTAAAGTACACATGTACTTTCAATTAGTAAAGCGAAGGTTGGTACTACAGTACCTAATTGTCCTTCCAAAACATTTGCACTGATAAAATAATAATCATGACTCATGATATCACGCTTTATTCATGTGTATACGTCAATTAGCTTATATAATTTGTATTTTATCCGTAAGCTTATCTTTTGTTTCAATATTTTCGTATTCGTATTTCGTATAAATAAACTAAGAAATGTTTAGTTAATCATGTTTGCGATAAATAGCCTACCGCACGTTTTCTACTAATCTTTATAGTAAGCCTATTATGTATGTTATGCTATGTTCCCCCGTGTTGGTCCGGGCTCTTTTGCAGAATAGCAGATTTGCCTCCTACCAAGCAGCTCGTAAAAGGCGAGCATAGGCTTACCGTCACTAACACCGTGACATCTGACTAGGTGGTAGAGTTTCGCAGCGACTCGCCCGGTTTGGTACCACCTTATCTATTCCTGCTGCCATACTGTCAGCGCTTTCCGTTAACGTATTCCGGTTCAGAAGATAAGGTTGCCGGTACATTTACTTTTGCTCGAGGCCTAACATCCCGACTTCAGGTTGGTAACGCACCATTTCCACCTTTGATGTCTCTAGGCAGTAGGCGGAGTGAATTTCTTACCATCAGGAAATCCGTCTGCTTGTTTGCCTTCCAATATCATAAAATAAAATAAATTAATATGTTACATTCTATTAAAATTGGTAAAATAGAAACATTAGAAAACATATAAATTAATTCCGTTAACATTTTTTATCTGTCTTTACCCAGGGTCTGGTCTTTACCCGTTATAGGTGCCATATTCTTTATATAGCTTTGCCTCTAAATCATTTTTTCTTTATTTTTACTTACAGTATTTTAAAAAACTGCAAAACCGTCTTCGTTTTAATAATTAAAGTAATGTACCCAAATATTAAGTCTTTTTTTTTCGATTCCCTTAAGACTCAGGTCAGATATGGACTTAATGCCATGGGCCACCTTGGTAGTACACTAATTTAAATATAAAAAAAAAAACAAATTTTCAAAATCCGTTCTGAATCACGGACAAATCGATTTACGTAAATAACAAAATATAGGGTCATACATATTACCTCCTCGTTTTTGGAAGTCGGTTAAAATATGGTCTGTGAAGGCGGATGGTAAGAAAATTTTAAAAAGTTAGACGATTTTTTAGTCAAGTTAGGATATTATAAACTTGAATATGACTTACATTTCAAAACAGATACCTACATCATAATATATAAGATGTAAAATATACCTACATATAAAAATTAATTCCCATTTCGCGTGGTCATTGATGCACTCATTTTGTTAATTTTTTGATTTTCATGTTAGTCATAGTCAGGTGAAAAGAAAAATCGCGAAAATAGCAGGCAAAATAGGAAAAAACAATGCTGTCACCCGTACAAATGATTAGTGGGTTTTCCAAACGTATTCCGGTTCAGAAGATAAGGTTGCCGGTACATTTACTTTTGCTCGAGGCCTAACATCCCGACTTCAGGTTGGTAACGCACCATTTCCACCTTTGATGTCTCTAGGCAGTAGGCGGAGTGAATTTCTTACCATCAGGAAATCCGTCTGCTTGTTTGCCTTCCAATATCATAAAATAAAATAAATTAATATGTTACATTCTATTAAAATTGGTAGAATAGAAACATTAGAAAACATATAAATTAATTCCGTTAACATTTTTTACCTGTCTTTACCCAGGGTCTGGGTCCTTACCCGTTATAGGTGCCATATTCTTAATATAGCTTTGCCTCTAAATCATTTTTTTTTATTTTTTCCTTACAGAATTTTAAAAAACTGCAAAACCGTCTTCGTTTTAATAATTAAAGTAATGTACCTAAATATTAAGTCTTTTTTTTACGATTCCCTTAAGACTCAGGTCAGATATAAACTTAATGGCCATGGGACCACCTTGGTAGTACACTATTTTAAATATAAAAACAAATTTTCAAAATCCGTTCTGAATCACGGAGAAATCGATTTACGTAAACAACAAAATATAGGGTCGTACATATTACCTCCTCGTTTCTGGAAGTCGGTTAAAATATGGTCTGTGAAGGCGGATGGTAAGAAAATTTTAAAAAGTCAGACGATTTTTTAGTGAAGTTAGGATATTATAAACTTGAATATGACTTAAATTTCAAAACAGATACCTACATCATAATATATAAGATGTAAAATATACCTACATATAAAAATGAATTCCCATTTCGCGTGGTCATTGATGCACTCATTTTGTTAATTTTTTGATTTTCATGTTAGTCATAGTCAGGTGAAAAGAAAAATCGCGAAAATAGCAGGCAAAATAGGAAAAAACAATGCTGTCACCCGTACAAATGATTAGTAGGTATCTGTTAATATCAAGCGATAGTACGATGTTCGCAGGGTCGGTTAGTTCATAATAAAACACGCTAAGTACACGTGTCGTAGAGTTCAATTTTACTTGAAACAACATGTGTTTACCTACATTTATACGTCAAGTAGTTTAACATATTTATATACATTTGATATGTACTTTAAAATTATATTTTTTCTGTACCTAAACCAAACTATTTTTCATATAAAGTTAGGTTGGTTGTAAAATAATGTTATGTAGCATTAGGTACATCCATTTATTTACACTATTGTAAACAAATTTTAAACAAATAAGTTACTTTAGTAGCGGCGCTTTTAATGCTTCCTACGTTTATACATTACTGCACTTAAAAACGTAAAAATCAAAATAATGACATAACTTCTCTATACCACGGCATGGGTACAGGGTTCGCGTATTCAGAATTGGGTTTCGGTTTCGTGTCATCAGCGGGATCTTCAACAAACATATCGACGTACGAAGCCAAGAAACCGAACCTGAGGAAACCTAGGTAGGGCAAGTACCTCATCAGGAAAACACTCATAACGAAATTGAAGTTTAAATACCAGCGGCCAAAGGGTGTGGCGTAGAAAGCAACTAGTATGCTGACTAACGACAATTTGTACTTGCTGGGATACCTCAGTCGTTTATATGCAGGTGCTGATTCGATGGTTCGGAAGTCTTCCAAATATAGCAACCTTTGGTTATTGGTTGGTAAACCTTCTAGTAATGGCTTTGATATTAATGAAGACGATTCGACACCTGAAAGTAATTTTCTTACTTAAATTTAATTAATATTGATTTAGAGCAATGGCTCCTTATTTGTTTCATCTACGTATCACTTTAAAATTGACTTCAAACCTGTGTTCCTCTTATTCCATTAACCATAAATTAAAAAAAAAATAAGGTGTATTTTATATTTATTATCATCTTATGACAGAGAACACATGTTGCACTAATGTGACAAATGTGCACATTTTACTATACACAACACTAAAAATCAGCTTGCATTTTGGTCAGCTTCAATATTAAGTCAATTTCGAGTTGAAGTCGGTGACAATGTTTAGTTTTTAAGTTTATCATTTAATACTTTAGTTAAGAGATTGCTGCGCGTGCCCCTGAATACTGTCACGCGTACCCCTAGGTGTACGCGTACCACTAATTGGGAAACACTGGTGTAGAGCATACATTTTTTGGTTATCCATAAAATAACATGCAATATCCATCAGGTTAGGCAAATGGCACCGCACCAGTAAAATCTTTGATGTTTATAGACGGCGTGTTTTTTCATCGGAAAATTCGTCTGTTTATATGCGTTTTATAAGTAATTTAAAGGCATGTAATTTTTGAGGTTGATAATAAAGGTAGTGAGGATCTATGTTTCTAAGGCTTTTCTATGGGAAGGCCCAAGAAAGAGGACGAGCTGTTACATGTTATACAAACAATATTCATTAACGGATCGCGATCATCCAACACATACCTATATCTGCTGATTTTCCATTAAGCTGTTCTTTAATTCTTCGTTCAATGTTTAACCTATCACGCTCTGTGTAGATATATCCTGGTACATTAGCTAAATATTTAGTCCAGAACAACACAGCTTCAATGTCTATGGTCGGGTTCATGGACCACAAAGCATCAAGCATGGTCCGCGACATATGTTCGAAGTATTCCGGCACGTTGTCAAGACATGGCGTATATACTCTGTCGAGTACAATTTGACACACTTCTCGAGTCTCCTTGTAATCTTTGCGGCATAAATTGTACCTGAAAGACGTATCTAAGTTTAATAATCAATGTACAACAGAAAATCAAACATTTTGTTAACAAGTGTAGATTGAGAAAAGTTAACTCATTTGATCTTCCGTAAAGGCATGGAAAATATGGAACAGTATTTATACACAGTACAATAGTTCGAAACGGCACACTCACACAAACATGCGCATAGACAAAGCTGCTAAGCGATTTTCGCGGTGCGCTATCTTAAATTCCACGAGCGTATTCGTCGTTTGCTGGGATAAACCAATGATATGATATTACCTGCTTATATTATTTGTTAACTACGTAGTTACTGCAATTCGATTGATAAAATGTCATGACAACCTTATTCCTTCAATGAAGTGTAATTTATCAACTAGGCTTAGTTTCCATACTGTTCTATAGTGTGGTAAAACAGAGTGTGAAATGTGAATGTCTTGTTAGAGGTAGTAGGTATGACGCAATGTAAATAAAGAAAAATATTGCAGATACAGGCTAGAAGAAATACAGGACAACCACAACATTTGTGACATTTGTATGATTTTTAATACTACCACCATACCTTATTTAACTTAATTTTTTGCCTATCGTAGAAATGTCCTGTGTGACTAATATGACAGCACTAAAAGTGTTTCGTCTCTTTCTGTTACTTTTGTTAAAAGAAGATAGCGATAACTTAAAATTAGTGCGTGCGCAACAAAATTACCAATCATGGGACGTGCTTTTTATTACTATCAAATAATGTGCTCCTTAAAAGATACATACTTGTCTTCAATGCCAAGGATGTATCCAATTGTCGCCCAAAAGTGAATGTAAGCATCCCAATCACCCTCCTCAAATTGGCGTATGCCCAAAGTCTCAGGCTTAACCGTCGCAAATCCCATGAAGCCAAACTGTGTGAGCGCAAGATCCCTCTGCGAAACCACTCCTTGGCCTTTTAGTTTAGAGGATAGTCCTGCCCGAAAATGTCTGTTTCGTACTGCGCACAACGATTTCCAGGAGCTGTAAAGGAAATGAAAATGAAATTTATTTATTTGTTGAACATGTGTGTTAAAAGCTGTGACAAAAGATATTTGTTAATACCAACATATTCTACCACATTGTGGTGTGCGAATATGAATAGCAATGAGAAATAACAAACTGGTGATAGCTATTCCATAAACGTTATTGTACCATCACAGTAAGTGACGACTAATAGTTAATCCTATTAATATTATAAATGCGAGTTTGTGAGTATGTATATATGGATGTTTCGTACTCTTTCACGCTTGAACGGAACGGCTGAACGGATTTGTCTGAAATTTAGAACACAGATAGATTGTGACCTGGATTAATATAAAGGCTATTTTTAATTCCGATCGCACAACGGGTTAATGTGAAAACGCGGGCGAAACCGCAGGCAACAGCTAGTAAATAATAAAATAAAATGTTCACATCCTTACATTAATTATATTGCATTCATTTGAGAAATCAAATTTAGAAAAGAATACAAAAAGTTCATTCATCAATAGTGTTTAGAAAATACTAAACCAAAACCTCGTTTACACTCTTATTAGCTCCATAATGAATTTGTTGCTAAGGAATTCATAAACTTACACACTTCCTGGCTTGAGTTCATTTTCAAACCACGATACTGTATGCAAATTCGTTGACACATATCTTCTGTACGCTGTGAACATTGAAGAGGAACGTCTGGAGCCGATGAGAATCCGAAGTATAGAAGGCACTGCAAACACCGCTACTAGACCGAAGAGCATCGACGTAGCAAGTTGGAAGGAGTTGTCCCAATAAAATCGCCGGCCTCTGAAAAGAAGTGGAAGACGGAAATGTTACAGAATATAAATTACGACATGAAACTGGGCTTTTGGACACCATCGAGAGAAAGATGGTCGATTTTTTTTCATAATTACATCGTGTTTACATTGAGTGAAATTTGTCAATATTCAGTGAAAGTGCACAAATGAAATGATCATGAAAAAATTTGCGTATCGTGTATTTCCTCGTTTCCGCCAAATCTCACTACATGAGCTTGAGTAATGAGGCCACTGCTTTACCCAAGACCCTAACATAACTTATTGGCGACTTATGACTCAATATAATTAAATGCCTATTTTGGTAAATTTGATGCAAATTGATGCAAAATTCTACTTGGCAAAATACTAACGTTGATTATGCCAAAACCTAAAGAAAGAAAAAAAGAAGAACATCTTAAACTGCACAACAGACTATATTATAAGAAATACCAAACGTTATCTAAACGCTGTGACACTCTTTTCTTAACAGACTCTAAAAACATAGGATTTTCTCAATACGACGGCACTTTTTAGTATGTTTGTTACGCGATTACTCGGCCTATTGCTAACTGACTTTGTTGGTTCGTTTTTAGAAAGCGAGGCCATGATAACAAGATGGTCCTGATATTAATTTTATCATGATCTAACTAGTGGTTTTTGAGTTATACTTCATTATAATACATAAATTTCGAACATTTCGAAAATCTTTTGAAAAAAGAATTATCAAATCGTTAAGTGCGCTTAATTTATTTCCAAGTTTGTTTATAAGGAGGCGCCTTCTATCAGAGCCTTTATAATAGGTTGCTATAGATTACGTTCAGTAATTTACGTATCGAAATCTATAGCGCTTTTGGTCTGGATTCGTTTTTCTTAGTTACCAGTAGAAGCGCTGCTCAAAGTATTCATACAAATAATTTACGAAGTTTTTTTTTTGGAATGGCTAATATGTTGCTAACTGCGAGGTTTTTACAACCTAAGCGGACTATGAATTTACGTAGACGTTAGCAAGTATAACGCTGTCAACTCATGGTGAGGCTCTCCAGTGAGTCCAGTTTTCTCGTGCTAGTCCCAATTTTTACGAAGAATATAGGGAAATCCAACGCCAGTGTTTGCCATAACCTCTTCTTTTAAGGGTAGCAAGTAAACTAAAACAACAGGTATACCATGCTAACATCTACTTGGGCTTGAACCTGTAAAAACTTTGGTGTCTAAAGGGGACGTGTAATTCTTATCATAAGGAAATTACATTGCAAGAAAGACATATCCACATCATCATCAAAATATCTTTACTAATGGAAATGATAAGCACTCCTGAACAAAGATATCCATAGAATCAAGTAGAAGTCTTGCGTTATCTGGCTATTACCAACGGCCATTTTTGTAGGAACGTCTGTTTAGGAAGTAGTAAGTGGAAGATTTACACTTCATCGACTTTTCACTATCCAAGAAATTATATCCAGCTGCAGATAACAACATATTAATAAAATTACGCAAAAAGATAAACTAATTGTCGATCAAGAACATTTGCTGTCAATCGTCATCCAATTAAAGTAAATGGTCGTTAATAAGATTAAAGGGAATTATCTGATATTTTGTCACGTAGTCGATATTACACTACACACGTTTTTTCCTTCCTTGGTAATACTTTTTTCACTTTTTCTATTTCTAATAATTACAAATTATCTGAATTATTATTATTATTTTTATTATGTGCGTTGTGGTCGACATAGTCTATGTCATCGACATGGGGCTGGCAGCTGGGTGCAAGGGGGTGAAACCGCACCCCCCTGTCCGGAAAGAAAGTAGATAGAAAAAAATACCTGACTGAACTTGCGGGAGAGTAATGCTTTTCGAGAGTATGTATGTATGTTAGTGTTCGTATGTAAATATGTATGTTGCTATACATGTTTATTTCGATGTTTTATATTGGTTAATAGTATGTACAGATGGAGATGCACCTCCCTGAAAATAATCCTGGCGTCGCCCATGGTCATCGATAACGACGGCAAATTTGCCGTCATACTTAGATATTATTGTATACTTATACTTACGTTATACTTAGTATTATACGAGGGTGGATCCAAAAGTTCGTGGCCTAACCTACATGGAGCTATGACATCTTTTTAAAATCTACCGTCATTTGTTAGTATGTGTCATATTGATTTATTGTGCGCAGTTTCATTCCGATACTGCACAATATAAATTTTCTGTGATTATTTGTTTGAAGCAATCTGACGCAATTTTCAATAATGGAGAAAATTGAACACCATGCAGTCATGAAGTACCTCAATAAAAAAGGCCTATCACCAAAAGACATCCATCAAGATATGGTGAGCACTTTGGGGGAGTCTGCTCCATCGTATTCCAGTGTCAAGAAGTGGGTAGCTGAGTTTAAGCGCGGTCGTGAGAGCATTAAAGATGATCCTAGGAGTGGAAGGCCTACATCCTCTACCACAAAAGAAAACATCGATAAAATTTGTGATCTCGTACTGGGTGACCGACGTTTGACCATTGGTAAGATAGCTGAGATAACAAACATTAGTTATGGCCGGGTGCAACACATAATAACGGAAGAGTTGGGATTCCATAAGGTTTGTGCTCGCTGGGTCCCGAGGTTGCTTTCAGCTGAACAAAAACGAGTTCGATACACAATTTCGCGAGACTGTTTGGAACTTTTTGAGACTGATGCCGAGGACTTTTTCTCTAGATTTGTTACCATTGTTAAAAGCTGGGTTCACCACCATACTCCTGAATCAAAGCAACAATCCAAACAGTGGAAAAGATCAGACTCTCCTACACCGAAAAAGGCTAAGGTCGTTTTGTCGACTAACAAAGTTTTTTGAGATGCGAAGGGCATTATTTTCGTAGAGGTCAAACTATAAATTCTAGTTGTTATTACAATTACCTTTTACGAAGACTCCGGGAAGAAATAAAAGAAAAAAGGCCGGGAATGTTGCGTAAGAAAGTTTTATTTCATCAAGACAATGCACGTGTTCACACTTCGGTTGAAACAATGTCTGTAATCCATGATTGTGGCTACGAATTGCTGCCCCACCCACCTTATTCGCCGGATTTAGCCCCCTCGGATTATCATTTATTTCCAAATTTAATAGTGGCTCGAAATTTTCGACCAAAGATGAGGTGATAGTCGCAGTAAACGACTATTTCGCCGACCTTCCGGAATCTTTTTTTTTCGAGGGGATAAACAAGTTGCAGGTCAGATGGAAGAAGTGTGTTGAGCTAGATGGAGACTATGTCGAAAAATAAAAATAAATTTGGACCCACTTTTCTTTCTTTTTCTTGGTCGGGCTTAGAACTTTTGGATCCACCCTGGTACTATACGTATACCATAGTCTATACATACGTACTATATGGTGTTTGTGGTATCGTTTTCAAGATTGTTAATCAAGGTTTAGATCTTGGTGTCACGCAGCAAGCGCTGCATTATTACACACAAATGTGATTCAAACAGTTTTTAAAATCTATTGCAAAAAAATGTGTAAATAAAAATCTATGTACGAATTTTAAAAAAGGTACGAGTATCTTAAAGTCCACGTCCCGGAAAAGGTAGGCAGTGGCACAGCCAAGGCACCTACGACAAGCCAAAGACTATCCCACAATGTGATAGGTGGCAAGCGTATATATTGCTAACCGAACACAAGTCCAATCCCGGGCAATATTATTTTTATTAGTAAATTGTAAATACACATCTGTCGCCAGATCCCTGATCGAACCCGTGACCTCAAGAAGTCAAGTACGACACCGGATGCATAAAAAATTTGAGAGGTGGTAGAGCCTGTCGTATACCTACTACGAATGGACAGCAGTCCGCAAGTAACGGATCACGTAGCATTTGTACGTTCTCTGTTACATATGATGAAAGCTATATTTTCTATGACGTAATCCTACTTAAATTATAACTGCGAAAGTTTGTACATTTGTTTGTTACTTCTTCACGCAAAAACCGTTCAATCGATTTTCATGAAATTTGGCACACACATAGAGGATAACACATAGGATAGTTTCTATCCCGAAAAAAAGTTTCTGTGGAACCGAGAACCTCAAAGGCAACGCTGCGGGCATTAGTTAGTGAAATATAAATGTACAGAAAAGAAGTGATTTATGGTTGTTTATTGGTATAATTTATGTAAATAATTTTAACACCTCTACGACAG
>NJDC01003862.1:131746-160481 GCA_002245475.1 Calephelis virginiensis
ATTGGTTAATAGTATGTACAGATGGAGATGTACCTCTCTGAAAATAATCCTGGCGTCGCCCATGGCCATCGATAACGACGGCAAATTTGCCGTCATACTTAGATATTATTGTATACTTATACTTATTATTATACGTACTATACGTATACTATAGTCTATATATACGTACTAGTCTATATATAGTATATACGTCCTATATGGTATTTGTGGTATCGTTTTCCAGATTGTTAATCAAGGTGTAGATCTTGGTGTCACGCAGCAAGCGCTGCATTATTACAGACAAATGTGATTCAAACAGTTTTTAAAATCTATTGCAAAAAAATGTGTAAATAAAAATCTATGTACGAATTTAAAAAAAGGTACGAGTATCTTAAAGTCCACGTCCCGGAAAAGGTAGGCAGTGGCACAGCCAAGGCACCTACGACAAGCCAAAGACTATCCCACAATGTGATAGGAGGCAAGCGTATATATTGCTAACCGAACACAAGTCCAATCCCGGGCAATATTATTTTTATTAGTAAATTGAAAATACACATCTGTCGCCAGATCCCCGATCGAACCCGTGACCTCAAGAAGAAGACGCCGGATGCATAAAAAATTTGAGAGGTGGTTGAGCCTGTCGTATACCTACTACGAATGGACAGCAGTCCGCAAGTAAAAAACGGATCACGTAGCATTTGTACGTTCTCTGTTACATATGATGAAAGCTATATTTTCTATGACGTAATCCTACTTAAATTATAAGTGCGAAAGTTTGTACATTTGTTTGTTACTTCTTCACGCAAAAACCGTTCAATCGATTTTCATGAAATTTGGCACACACATAGAGGGTAACTTATATTAACACATAGGATAGTTTCTATCCCGAAAAAAAGTTTCTGTGGAACCGAGAACCACACAGGCAACGCTGCGGGCATTAGTTAGTGAAATATAAATGTACAGAAAAGAAGTGATTTATGGTTGTTTATTGGTATAATTTATGTAAATAATTTTAACACCTCTACGACAGCTAAAATATTTTTATCATCGACCATTTATCTTTCATTTAAGAATAAGAACGTAAATAAAATTAGAGTGTCCATCTGTGATTTTTAAAATTCAAATGTCTTGTCCGTTTGTCTTTTCTTTTCTCCAGACTAGTCTTTCGAACAGCTGAACCGATTATAAAAATACTGTCACTGGGAAAAAGAGGAGGTTATGGATTTACTAGCATCATAGTTTCGTTTATTTATATACCACTTGATAGTAAAAAAAAAATCACTTTATAGTAAACACGTAAGAAAGAACAAGGAAAATAAAATTCTTAATTGTTTTCTTGTACAATTATACATATCTTCAAGGCAAGTTCCGAAGTAGGCAGAGATTATCGAGGGCCAAATGTCACGATCCTTGTATATCACCTATCATTCATTATTTCTTGTACTACCTGAACAACCAGGCAAAGTGACAATATAACCAACTTTTATTATTCTTACGATAGGTCACGTTTCCGAGGTGGACCCATATTAATTCTATAAAGAGGTCGTCAAGAAAGACAAAAGTTTATGCCTCATTAACGTTAACCAACCGTACATACATAATATAAGTAACCGTATATATATAATATAAGTATAACCAAAACTACTTGTAGGATGTTAATAAAATTTATGTGGGACCATCTCGGAATCATTGAATGAATGAATGAATGAGTACACTTTATTGTGCATCAAAATTTAAAAATAATACACACTATTTCACTTATAATATTTAACTTCGGTGCACAAAGGCGGTCTTACCGCTTCAGAGCAATCTCTGCCAGACAGCCTTAACCTTATTTATCTTTCGAAAAAATAATCATCAAACCGCGACGTGGTATTTAATGAACAATATAGTGTCAGTTGTTGCAGTTGTACTGCTCTTAATTATTATTATTATTAATTTATGAAGGCCAATAGGAAGGCAAACAAGCAGACGGATTTCCTGATGTTAAGAAATTCACGCCGCCTAGAGACACCAAAGATGGTAATGGTGCGTTGCCAACCTGAGGCCAGGATGTTAGGCTTCGAGCAAAAGCAAGTTTACCGGCTACCTTACCCTCCGAACCGGAACACGTCATGACGTTATGGCGACAGGAATAGGTAAGGCGGTGGTACCAATCCGGGCGAGTCGCTGCTAAACTCTACCACCTGGTCAGATGTCACGGTGTTAGTGACGGTGAGCCTATGCTCGCCTTTTACGAGCTGCCTGGCAAAGAAGGCAGGATGGTCTATCCTATAAAGGAGCCCGGACCAACACGGGAGACCAACATTATTGTGAAAAATATACAATAGAGCTTATCATAATATGTAGATTCAATCCTATTGTCTTCATATGATAATTATCAATCCGATCGAACAAATCATTAAAAAAAATAATACTCACTGATTAAACTTTTTCTCGTCGAACCATTCTGGTAATTCTATTTCCATTTCATCAGGATTCTTTGTGTGAGACGGCTGTTCCGTTGCCTCTTTAGAAAAGAGGCCATCGATATACTCTTCCACTGCAAAAAATGGCTATTTAATTTATGAAAGTACAAATAGTCGCAGTCAAAATAATAGTACGGTTGGAATTTATTACACAATACACCAGTTCAAGATTACTTGTACTTTCAAATATGTTTCCTCATTTCCGAAATGAGGAAACATATTTCAAGTTATTTGGTCCCTTATATTAAGTTGTTTCTGTCATTTCTTAAGTACAAAATACTACACTCTGTAGCACCGGGCGATGAATAGGGCTTGGGTATCCTCTGCCTGTCGTAAGAGGCAACTAAAAGGGGGCTGGGGCTGTGAGTCAACTGATCGGGGGGTCAGTTGGTTTAAAAAGCAGCCCAGCACGGGAGGCAGCATAGCATGGTGTGACTCCATGCTGCTGTCGTCAAAGTGCTGGTATCGAAGATTGGGTCTTCTGAGCGGATGAGCCTGAGCCTGTGGGCAAGTATAAGGGTGACAGTGGTGCATTCTTCAGAACAGATCCCGCAGTCACGCGTTCATTCCCGACGGGGGTAGGCATTTGTGTGATGAACATTTAGATATCTGCATTTCCGTGTTTATTAAATTTATTCTGGTATCTATTTAAGTGTTTCTATGTATTAGCATTATTGACTAACACCCATAACACAAGCTTATAATTTGCTTACGTTCGCGTTGGGGTTAGATTCAATTCGTGTAATTTGTCCAAAGATATTTATTTATTATTTATTTTAGTTTTGTGTCTATACTGAGGTAGTGGAACAATTGTGCTAACTTCATTGAACAATAATTTGTGAAGGTAGCTTCAAAATTAGGCATTTACACAAGTGAAAATAACGAAAACTACTTATTAGGTATCTAAAGTGAACAATAACAGTTACTATAAGGCTGGATTTCAACATTAAATTTGAACGACATCAACGTATAAACGCGAAAATAATTAGTCAATTATTGTCAATCACGTCAATTTTATTGTCGAAGAACTATGGGTTATTGTAAATATTTTATTATTAAACTGTTTTACGTGGTACGTAGATTCTCAGAGAAGAAGGGGAGAATTTTGTCAATTTTAAAACAGTACTTGCATTCGTTTATAAACGAAATCACAACCGATAATTGAACTCCCTTACCCTGGACATAGTTTTACTAAACTAGGTTTTCAACATGATCGGTACAATCTGTCCTAACTTACAAGTGTTTATTACAATTGGTACTATAAAATTGCCCTTTCCTAAAATTAAAAAAAAAAGTAAAAAATAATGATACAAAAAAAAGTATTTTAACGCTCGTATCTTCGAAGCAGTAGAGGTACAACCAGAGCATCCACGACTAGCAAACACACTAACGGCCAATGTAAATATTATGTATCTCTAAAATTGGATTTCAAACAATCTAGATAGCTGCGTATCCGTCGGCCTATCCTATACATGATTGCCATATTTATCCTGTCCACAGATATGTTATTGGCAAACGATAACATAAAAATGGATCAAAATATCAATCTTGGTCATCAAGTTTTGGATTAGGATTGATTATTAATATTGGCCGTAAGTCAAACAATGTAATAGCTGATATATGGTAAGCCTGTCACCAACCGTAGACATATCCAATCCGGGCAACGTTGTATTTACTAGAAAACTGAAAAATACATTTCATTTTGTTGCCCGACCTGAGGATCGAACCAGGGACCTAATGGATTCAATTACAACACAGGACGGCTGCTAGACAACAAAGGTGATAAATAGCGGCAGTGGCGATAATATTTTTATTAAAAGTCCCGTGACGTCTGTGGTGTAATGCTCGCTGACCGTATTCGTAACAGTGAGATCCGAGAAGGAGTGGGATTAAAAAAGTATGAAAAAGAGCATGCACCGTTGATTCCGACATGTGGCAAAAATGACAGATGAAAGATTGACAAAGCAAACATGGATGTAGGTACCCGGGTAGACCTAGGTTGACATTCCACGATCACATTGCTCGGGTTTTACCCGAGGGTATTTCAAGAGTCTCCAAAACCGGCCTACTTATAGGAAAAGGATAATGAGTGTGAAGGAAGGCAAGCAGGTCTCAATACTCAATACTCTGTGTCTGCCCCGTAAGGGACTGTATGTATGCACTTTGTAAATTATTTATGTGAAAACTTAGTACTGAGAACTAAATATTCAAACGAAAACCGTTAAAGATTTCCGAAAGGATAGGCTTGCCACCTATCACATTGTGGGACTTAGTTTCTTCAGCTAGTCGTGGGTGCCTTGGTTGTGCCTCTGCCAAACCCTATTGGGATATGGGCGTGATGATACTTACTTTTTTTTACTTATATTACCAATATTGCAAAATGACTCTACTCATATGGATCATAAATCCCAGTTTGCTTAAATTTCCGTTTCGTAGAGCGTTGGCCCTTTACAGAAGCCAATACAATCGACACTCTACTTACTGGTATGACCCCTGACCCTGTCATACTGTGTGGATTACGAAGATACCAAATTGACAATTTAATCTGAACTCTATACAAATAAATACAATAGGATTGTTTGTGTGTAGTATTAAAATAAACGCTTTTTACTACATGCATATATACAAAAAATATTTTAAATTCTTATTGCCAGTTCTATCTGTCTGTCTGTGTATTTGTCTGTTTGTGCCGGCTAATCTCTGAAACGGCCGGACTGCTGTTGACGGGACTTTCACTGGCACTGTTATTAGGGGTTCCACACGTATTAAAATATTAGTTGTAAATACAGTTTTGCATCCGTGTTAAACGAAACAATTTCAAAGTTTCCACCAAGGTCACTTTTGTGACAACTTTTTTTGTGGAAGGCGTGGTTTGGACGTGATTACAACCGTCTGGACCAAGGAATATAAATATTCTTTAACAAGAGGTCTGGACGATGCTTTATTTTATGTTTTATGACATTATTTACAAGCACACATCTCTCCTGATACTAAGATACAAACTGTGTTCTATAAATGTTATAGACGCATCGCTGTCTAGTGGCCTAGAGCTGGATATTGGAACAAATAAGTAAGTCTACCTCACCGAACTGGAACACGATACCTAATGGTAAAACTTTTTATTGTATAACAAAAACATAATCAAAAGTACTACAACTGTTACAACAGTAAGTGAATTATTGAAACTGCGGTTTTATCGCTAATAAGCGATTCTTCAAAACAACCAGCATTCAGAAAAGAGAAATATAAAAATAAGGAAAAAGTACAACATTAAAAAAAAATAACGATACTTTAATACATAAAATAACTAAAAAATCTAAATAAGTATCTCATCTAATTATAAAATTAAGCTAAGTAACTAAATATATATCAATCGATATAGGTACATTAAGGTAAGGATATACCATAATCTAGATCCCGACAGTGAAAACATTCCCCGATGCTCAAGTTAGGACTGGTACCAAAGAGTATTACTACGTAATAAAAGGCAGCACATAGATACATAGCAAACCCGAATTTTGTATGAAGTTTACTTAAAGTGACACATGTCACTTGATATAACATAGTGAAAAAGTATAACCTGTATAATTTGAAAGTAAGTCTACAGGCATTCAGATATAAGGCAACTAGTGCCATATGATTTAGGCGAATAAAAAACGTAGAAACTTATTTTTTTTATTTTTGATATGAAAGTTGCGCTAAACTGACTGAAGGTACTATCGTTAAGGACGCAGAATAAGTAAAGTGGTGGATCCCTACCCGGCAGGTTGCTGCACACGACTCTACAACCAGTGGTCTTGATGGTAATAAATAATGACCTATTTAACATAATGCCTAATTAAATTTTTTATTGAATCAGGCGTTACTTTGCGGAAATCCATTATAAAAGATGTAAAATAAGCCTTTATTTTGCTAATTCCGCGTAAGCAGTGTAACCGTTGTGGCAAATAATCCTCCAAACGACACAGAATGTGACAAGCCTAACTAACGTTCCCACCACCCACCTCCGCGACCAGAACACGAATATAGGAAGAGCTCGGGAAACAATATAAATTGTCACGTTCATGTGACAACCCTACCTAAAGACACACACGACTCGACTCGTGTGTCGTCGTTTGTACGGTACGGTCGAATTCCTGAGGATGCCTCGGTGTAGAGGCGAAACGTACGTCGAGTGCGATTTGGTGTTCTCTGTGGTGAGTGCTTCGACAAAGTTGGCGAAGGACGTGACAAGTGGTTTTGTTTCCCGTGTTCGGACTCTATTTGTGATCTGGTCGCGGAGGTGGGAGGTGGGAACTTTAGGTAGGGTTGTGACATGTAAAGAACGTGACAATTTATATTGTTTCCCGAGCTCTTCCTATATTCGTGTTCTGGTCGCGGGGGTGGGTGGCGGGAACGTCAGTTAGGCTTGTCACATTCTGTGTCGTTTGGAGGATTATTTGCCACAACGGTTACACTGCTTACGCGGAATTAGCAAAATAAAGGCTTATTTTACATCTTTTAGCCTAATTAAATATTGACTTTTAAAATAGCTCGAAAAATAATGCTCATCTTAATAATAATATATATGCTTTTACATAAATAAAAGTACACCAATTAAAAAACTCTACTTGTTTTAGTTTATTGTCTATACTAATATTATAAGGAGAATACGTTTGATTGTTTGTTTTTTTTTTAATGAATAAGCTCCGAAAGTACTGGACCAATTTCAAAAATTATTTCACCCTTAGAATGCTACATTATCCTTAAATGACATAGGCTATATTTTATCAAAATCGGTGCAGAACAAGCCAAGTTAAGCAGGCGAAGCTGCGTGAAATTGCTAGTAAATAATATAATTTAAACTAAAAATCTAAGCCACATTCAATGAAATTTAAAAATATCGACTTGAAAGAAAATTAAATGGCCAAGTACGAGTCGTGCTGTAGTTTAGATTTTAGGCAATGTGTATAGAAACAACATCAAAAAATGTGTCAATATTTGACTGCGTTTCCCATAATGCCACTATAACTTCAACGTTGTGATTTCAAACCGGATGCAACGGAAAAACGACAGGAGTAGGTAGGAATTGGGAGTTCTCCCCCAATTCCCATATCATATTCAAACGCTCCCAATTCCCATATCATCAAGGCATACAGAATTTGCAATTTATACAGGACCTTAACAAAGGAGTTAGAAACCGCTTACCCATCAGCATAATTTTTTTTCAGCAGACCGAGAGTATAATTTGCAAGTCCTGTCAACCGCCAGCATGAAATAACTGTTTACATATCATCTTACTAATCATAAATAACTGTTTACATATTATCTTACTAGTAATACGTTGACAAAATTTATATGTGACCATTTGCTAGCTTTCAAAAATCTCGAACAACGAAATAATTGGAGTTGGTTTTGCAGTTTGACTGTGCTTAATTATGTTAAGTAATTACTAGTATTGTTCTGGTTACTTACTAGGTACTAGTTCCGAGCACTTGAGCTCAGCACTCTGCTCGGCACACAAAGTTCGATAAAGTTGTAAAAAATCGTAAGATTAACAACAAATTAGTCATTCAAAAAAAACAAAAAAACTAGTTCCAAGCTAACTAACTTTTTGACCTTGATTTTTTTAAAGTAGGTAGGTATTGTTCTGTTTTCGGTGTTGTGGTGTTAATATTTATTTTACTTAAAAGAATTTCAATTTTCTTATAAAAATAAATTTGCCCATGATTGGATACGTGCCCGGTTGGCGATAGGCTTGGCACCTATCACATTATGGGACTTAGTGTCTTCAGCTTGTAGTGGGTGCCTCTTTTTATGATATTGGAAGGCAAACAAGTAGAAGGTTTTCCTGATGGTGAGAAATTCACGTCGCCTAGAGACACCAAAGGTGGTAATGGTGCGTTGTCAACTTGAGGCCGGTATGTTAGGCCTCAAGCAAAAGTAAGTTTACCGGCTACCTTACCCTCCAAATCTGAACACGTCATGACGTTATGGTGTACCAATCCGGGTGAGTTGCTGCGAAACTCTACCACCTAGTCAGATGTCACGGTGTTAGTGACGGTAAGCCTATGCTCGCCTTTTACGAGCTGCCTGGCAGTGAGGCAGATGGTCTATTCTGCAAAGGAGCTCGGACCAACACGGGGGGGTTGTGCCTCTGTCTACCTCTTTGGGGATATGGACGTAATTCTTAAGCCTCGGACCACGACGCTAACCTCAGCTTTTAACGCAAGCCACTTACTGCCTGAGTTATAATATTACAGTAATCTAATATATATAATTCTCGTGTCACGGGGTTCGAACTTAAACTCCTCCGAAACGGCTTGACCGATTCTCACGAAGTTTTGTGAGCATATTGAGTAGGTTTGAGAATCGGCCAACATCTAGTTTTCATCCCCCTAAATGTTAAGGGTGGTCCACCCCTAAATTTATTTTTTGTAATTTTCAGACAAAACTTTTTGTTTTTTATTTTTTTTTGATACAGCATATAAAAGTACATAAAACCCTAAATTTTAACCCTTTTATCACGAACCCCTATTTATCAATAGTCATTTTAGTAATTTAATCATTTTTATTCCGGGTCGATAGCAGATCAATCGTCATTTAATTAGTTATATGGCAAAATAACGTTTGCCGGATCAGCTAGTATTTATATGAAAAACTACGTCTTTGGTTTATTTCACCACTAACTCAGTTTCAGTAATCGTTGTTTTCCTTTGCGTTTGGACCAGACTATTATTACTTTATTAATGGACGTTGTTACTTTCCTACTCCTTAATAATATTAATGGATTAATAGGAATTAATTATTAATTTACTTCTTAATAATTTAAGTGCGTTAAAACTTCAAAAACTCAACTCCAGCGACTTTGATTTAAGTATTCCATCATCAGGTCCGATTTAGTTGGAATGGGACAATTCGTAAATACTCCATTCGAAATAAACAAAATCGGTTTATGAATAACGAAGAAATCGATTTCCCTGTTGGTCCGGGCTCCTTCGCAGAATAGACCATCTGCCTTCTTGCCAGACAACTCGAAAAAGGCGAGCATAGGCTTAACGTCACTAGCACCGTGACATCCTATTAGGTAGTAGAGTGTCTCTAGGCGGCGTAAATTTCTTAACCTCAGGAAATCCATCTGCTTATTTGCCTTCCATTATCATAAAATATAAACGACGGGTAGCACTCCGGGAGTGCCGGCAGGAGTGAAAACTTGAATATTAACGTTTTGCATTTTTGATATTTTGGAACGGTTAGGGAATAATTTTGCACGAATTGCTTTAATTATCAGTATGATAGTACTATCATTTATGTGGTAGAATACAATATCCATTTATTGCGCTATCGTACACAAACATAACAACACGAACATTCGAGCAAGCGCCCTGCGCCGTCTTATTCGCGCAAGCGCCGTCTTACGAATTTTCGATCAGGTCACGTGTCCTGATGCGAGTATAGAAGTTTTTACAAATTCTAAAAAAGTGCGCAACGCCGCTAAAGAAATTTTCACTTCAAAAACTATAGGATCCGAACATATTATCTCCTTTTTTCACAGTCGATCAAAGGCTGTGAGTTTGAGTTGTAAATAGTATAATTTGGCTTTATTGACTCTCGGGTTCGCTGTAAACAAAACTCGTACAGGGGGTACACGAGTTCAAGTTCTGTCTTAAAGTGGTACCAGGAAAAACTAATTGGGAGCCACTGTACAGCAATTCAGTCATGACGGTTATTAATAGGGAGCAGCGCAGCTATATATAATGCAGCGCTCCTCCCGGAAATTATTATTTCTAAATAATACTTTGTAATTGAAACGCAGTTAAACTATAAAACTGCCTCCGTGGTCTAGTAGACCGGTGTATGATTTAACTCCATTATGTTTCGGGTTCGAATTCTGGATCGGACAACATAAAGAATTGGAGTTTTTCTTTTTTTTTAAATCGTTTCCCGGGATTAGTTATGTGCCCGTTGGCGATAGGCTTGCCACCTATCATATTGTGGGTTAGTGTCTTTGGCGAGTCGTTGGGTCCTCGTTGTGCCTTTTCGGTCATATGGGCGTGAAGATACTTAAAACAATAGAAAGCCCTCTGAATTTTATTAACCAGTTGCAATTTGATAATTTCTTTTTTGAAGCAAGATTTTGATAATTCGTAAAAGTAAGTTATGATTTCGATGTTTGTTATAACCTGATTATTGGTTTTTAGTTTTAATTAAGAAGAACGACCGGGGAAGAATTGCTTTAATTATCATTATGAAAGCACTATCATTTGTGTGGTAGAATACAATATTCATTTATTGCGCTATCATACACAAACATGACAACACGAACATTCGCGCAAGCGCCCTGAAATTTCTGTCCTGACGCGAGTTTAGAAGTTTTTGCCCATTCCAAAAAAAGTACGCAACGCCGCTAGAAGTTTTCACTTCAAAAATTCATGTATCTCGAGGTACATGGAAACATATTCATTATTATTTATTAAGTTTAACTCATAAATCGGATAAAGGTTTAAGAATAGTGAACCTGCAAAAATAATCATTTTTTTGTAATTAGATACCTAACTACTTCCTTTTTCGGAAGGTAGATAGATCATGATACCTAGTTGGTCTCAAATAATATGACCGAACCAGTGGTTTTTGAGCTATGTTTAAAATAATGCATAAATTTTCATATAAGTATGTCGAGGTTATATTAAAACTAGCTGACACGGGAGACGTTGTTCTGCTACATTTTTAATGTGATTTTAGTAAATAGATTTGGGGTGAGTCACCTTTGTCACTTAGAGGTATGAAAAATAGATGTTGGTCAATTAGACTAACTTTCCCGGCGAACTTCGTTCCACCCGTTCAGTTTGTACGGGATTTTTTTTTTCTAGTTCCCTCGCATTTTTTTACCCTTTTTCTTATCTTTTAAAGCTTCCCTGGACTTGAATAAATTATTCAAAGCCAAAATTAGCCAAATCGGTTCAGCCGTTTCCGAGTTTTAGCGAGACTAACGAACAGCAATTGATTTTTATATATATATAGACTAGCTGACCCCGCAGACGTTGTTCTGCAATTTTTTTAATCTGATTTTAGAAAAAAAATGGGTTGAGTCACCCTCATCACTAAGGGATATGAAAAATAGATGTTGGCCAATTCTTAGGCCTACTCAATATGCTCACAAAATTTCTTGAGAATCGGTCAAGGCGTTTCGGAGGAGTTAAAACTTCAATTACGCACATCGTGACACGATAATTTTATATATTAGATAATGTAGGTACCTACATAGAAATAAAGATACATTAGTACCTAAGACCATTAGTCTCACAAACAGTTAGTCAGATCTTGATAAAAAAAATATGAGAACACCACAGAATCATGAAACCTATCTAAAAAAGTTACATAAAAAAATGTCTTAGGTACCTATATTGGCCGAGCAATCACGTCACAAACATCTATCTACAAGGTAAACAAATATGGTTGTAGCTACGACATCGGTTTTCTTCACGTTCGGTCGAGATTGAAGGTCATTTATATGTAGTACATACGTAGTATTTATATGCACGCCATACAATTCGAATTTTCGTCCTATCCACAAATAATTGACCATCTTGTTGGGACCTTATTTGTTTAACAATACGACAGGGATTTGTATAGTTTTCATTTTATCAGTCCAAAGAATAAAACTACTCAAATGACGACAGGAAATTAATGCTTGTATAACTATTGTATGCTTGTATAAATGCAGTATTAACGACTGAAAGAACCCTCAAGAACCACGTGCTCATAAACTGTCATGATCCACGAAAATAAATAAAATGAAATCTTTTCTGTATAATACAGACACTCTATCGTTGATAACCACAGGTACAAGTAGATATCAAGAGCAGATAAATTATTTAATCCGAACAATTATTCGGATTTGTGTATTGATAACTAACACTTGTGATTTTTTATTTGTCTGTTTCCTATAGCGAATTGGTCGTTCATAACATTTTCTACCTTCTGCCTCCACCAGGCTCAGCTTTGGCATAAATTGACGGTGCTTTATGCACCAAATGATTCTCGCCTCTGTGGTCTAGCGGTCCAGGTGTTGGACTTAACTTCATGAGGTCCCGGGTTCGATTCCCGGGTCAAGCAACAAAATGAAAATACCTATGGTTTCTCCAATTTTGCTCGGGATTGGATTGTGCCCGGTTTCGAGATAGGCTTGCCACCTATCACACTGTGGGACTTATTGTCTTCGGCAAGTCGTGGATGCCCTGGTTGTGCCTCTGCCTACCTCTTCGGACATCTAGGTGTGAATATAACTACTTTATGCTTTTCTCTTTCTAGACGAAGACATGCCTTGTCTAGCTATATTTTACGCGGTGTTAATCCTATGCCTCTCTACCTGGCATCTCATAAGAAGCGAGCATAGGTTGAATGAGTCATTACTAACACAATAACTGGTGGAAGAGTGCTGTGCAGCAACTGGCGGGGATCCAAAACATCCATCCCCTTACCTATTCTTTCGCCATAACTACATTCATATTCCGAACCGAAGGGGAAGAGTACCTGGTAGACTTGCACAATAGGCCTAACATTCCGGGTTTAGGACAGCTACGCTGTCTATAAGCCACGGTTGTCGTTTATCATTAGAAGTGACGTGTGCTTACTCGCTGTCCTCTTGCATAAAAAATATATGCCTATATATTTTACATATATTCATGCCTATTAGCACTTAACCTTGATCGAAGTTTATTACTAGATCTAAGTATATCACGCTTGTTTATCTTATATTTGGACAAATGTTTTCAAAGGTTAAAATCATTTAATGTGGGAATGTGTATGGATGGAGCGCTGGGTAAGCTTTTCAAAGCAAGATTTTGAGTCAAAAAGCTAGACTCGCTTTGCATAATTCTGTGCCTATCCCAACGTTATCGTATGGTAGCGAGAGTCGGGTATGTCAGAAAAAGCATGAAAGTATGATAAATGTGGTCGAAATGAGAGCGCTATGGAAAATCTGTATTGTAACGCTCGCTGGCCGCATTCGTAACAGTGAGATCCGAGAAAGGGTGGTATGGAAAAAAAGTGTTGGTGTTAAAATGCGAAAGGGCATGCTCCGCTGGTTCGGTCATGTGGAAAGAATTACAGATGAAAGATTGACAAAACAGATATAGGTACAATGCGAATTTGGATGAATGTAGATATCCGGGGAGATCAAGGTTGACATTCCAAGATTAGGTCACTCGGATATTATCCGAGGATGGTGTCAAGAGTCTTCGAAACTGGCGTGTTTGTGTGAAAAGGGTAATGAATGTGAAGGAAGCCAGCGTCTGCGTACTCCGTAAGGGACTTGACGTGAAGATATATGTAAGTATATCGATAACATGATTAGTTTGGATCACAGATCACTACGATTTTACGTAAAACTACGACGCAACAGAACCACATTTGCATGAAATAACAGCGGAATTGATGAGCAACGGTACAGGCATATGTGTTGTGAGCAAATAGGTGATATATTCTAGCAAGTGATAATGATGAATTGTGAAAGTTGTAACTCGTTTCATAGCGCACAAAACGACTATTTAGTCAATGGAAAGAGCCAGCCGGCTTTAAATAAGTAATAGATTCAAATTCTCGTATTCAAAAGTTAAAAATCAACCACGCCATGGCATTTTTGTCTTTACAGTGTAAATGCAATTACCGGTCTAATGTTTAAACTACTATTCTCTCTACTATCTAACGTATTCTTACTTTAGACTAAAGTAATTTGAGTGTTCTGCCGGACGCTGTGCATCTGTTTCAAATAAATATATTGACCTCCCTTCACTCCTAAAGTTGGGCCTACAGTATTGGATACTAAATTCAAAAATTTGTTAACATCTAAATTTGAAAAATACGTAAGACTAAGACTAAGAAGGGCAAATTCAACATAAAACAGATGCGGTGTTTTTCGTTTGAACTTTGTAATAAAACTTAATTTTAAATGTACCCTTCCGCTTTTAATATTTTTTTATAGAGTTAATAAAAGAAAGCTAATCTTTGAGAAAGCATAAAATCATTCACTGTTTGCTACTAAAAATAGATCAAGCTAATAAATATTTAGACATGACAATAATATGTAGAACGTAACAAAATCACTTTCAGAGAGATTTTATGCTCTTTGATTAGTACTCTATATTAAATTAGACACTTTGTAGACATTTTGCACGCCACTAATACAATAAAACACTTACCAGTCAAATCCATTTTAATTTGTAGTGTATAATTTTTTCACTGGTAAAAAAATCGTAGCATTAAACTAAACTAAGTCTGCCTATAAAACTTACGTCCTACGTTCTACATAAAGTACCGCTACTGCGGCCGCTACTATACAAATATCAACATTCCATCTCTACCATTCACTAAAATTATTGGTAGAGTCAATTGTCAAACACAACTGCTATCTGTCAACGTGACAGTTGACACAACGTTCTCGACGTCATTCACTTTTATCGAGTGTTCACCATTCTTTGGTGTTCACATCAAGAAAAGAGTGTGGTAGTAGAGGTCTATACTTGTATGTAATTCACAGGAGGTACCTAAATCTTAACTCAGCTATTTTAAGATGACAGCATGTTACCAGTTAAATGTTTATCAGTTATTAACGATAAAAGCCATTTTACTGACATTATGCAATATAAGACATCAGGATTGTAAAATTTATTGAAAGATTTTCTAAACTGTAAGAAATTACATGATACAACTAAATATCATCATCAAATTAACTTTAAGAATAAGAAGAGAGCAATATAAGTAAAAAAATATTTCTATTCATATTATTATTTTAATCACTCATTAAGTCGACATTTTTTATACAAAATTGTGACTGAATGACAGATTAAATGTTAATTGACATTTCCGAGTGCCACCATTAACCCTTTTGTAATAATAAAACAGTCGTAATAATGATATATGTACCTAATTAGGACATTAGGATATTGTTACCGATAACGCATGATTAAAGCTGTGAAGAAAAGTTAATATCTACAACAACGCAACATTTTTAAAAGAACAAACAAGCTTTTATGGGTTGAAAATTTTATTTATGTGATAACTAATAAGAAAAAGAATGAAAGCGATGAAAAAAGAACGATTAAAGTTAATTTAATTAAAAATAGCCATGAGCAATTTCAGATAGGCAAGTAATTATAGGCACATTTGTTTATAAATTATAGTTGATAAAAAATATGTCTCATCTGGTTTTCAGATCGGTGAAGGTCGATCTCCCACCGCCTCTTTGACTATAACTTATGTATTTGTTTTGATTTTACCATTTCAATCAGCTTCTGAGCGTCCAGACAAAATCCGTTTTTTTTTATTATTTTTAATCCTGAAACGATTTGTCCATATTAGTAATTGCAATTTCCTCATCTATTCGTACACTTTCAGTGCACTGCCATGACTTGACCAGGGTTGCAAAAGTCACACTGATAAGCTTACTAAATAGGCTTTTGGCGTGCATATGTGACTTTTGTCCATTTTTACCTGGAATTTTTTTGCAGTTGTTGCGTCAAAAATGCTACTTTATTACGCTGTAAAACTGAAAGAGTATAACTCCAATTACAACATTGCCTATATCTCTGCTTAGGTATCTAAGCAAACAATTGAATACGTACATCATATTATATCGTATACATTTCTATAGTTAGTGAAAAGCTCGCCATTTGTACTTTTTTGCTTTTCTTCATATGTTGTTAAATTATTATTTTGTGCAGTAACGTATTAAAAATATACATACATATAAAAATATACACACCTATAACAAAACAGTAATAAAATGATTAACTACTTGCATTAATGGTAAAGAAAGGAATTAAAAATTTCGCCACAGGACTTAAATCCTTAGTAGCACAAATGGTTCGAGCATTGGTCCGGGTACATGTTCAAATCCTATGTGGGACGGAATTTATTTTGTTCTTTAAATTTGTAGAAATTTAACCCAAGCACAGGGTAAGTGTTAAAATAAAAACATCTTGGGAGAAACGAAAGTTATGGCCATTATAAATGTGAATTTCATCGGCGACGGTGAACTTATTTACTAAGTAGGTACTTAGAACTGTGTATCTAATATAATAACTACCTGCGTAGAACATAATAACGCAGGTAGCGTTAACGGTAAACAAAGGAATTAAAAATTTCGTCACAGGACTTCAATTCTTAGTAGCTCAAATGGTTAGAGGATTCGTCGGCTTGAGACGAAAGGGTACAAGTTCAAATCTTATCTTGGACGCATTTATTTCTTTCTTTCAATTTACAGAAGTAAGCTTAGTATTAATATGTGAAGCAAAAACTTTGGACCCCTTTTTACTAAAATTGAGCGGACGGAGGAGTATGAAATTTGGCACACTCCTGGCTTATGTGTGGGAGAAGTGCATAATGCTAATATTTTTCAATAATATTACTTATAAAATGCATTAAATCAATAAATAAACAGTACATATACAACATACATTTGACACGCACAAACAAAAATATTGATAACGATATACAAATACATCACAGATGGCGCATAAAATATATTCACAAAGTTTAAAAACAAAGTAGGTCCCTAGGTGGTCTTGATAAATGAAGATGGTGTTCTTATCAAAAAGAACATAATTAATAATAGAACCTTAATAATGTTTAAACTTTACATTTAAATAATTTATATTGAAAAAAAAAGTGTGTGTGTACTTATGTACACGCGTTAGAAGTTATACTTCTTCGGCGTACATAATAAGATAAAAATCTTTTTAAAAACTAAAATGTTATCTATAGCTAACTTCATCATGTCGGTTTTTCGTGACGGTGTGCGCGCGCATCGTAAAAATTTACCTTCATCATTTTTTCCTAACGCGCCAAAAGAAGTATAACTACAAAACTTATAATTAAAATTTATTACGGTCAAGTAGTTTCGACCAATCGGCAACCACTAGCAAAATTAAATCTATGCATGTTCGTCTGTTTGTCTGTTTACATTTCATGCCAAAACTGTACACTATCTATTTTTACCAAATGTTGTGCAGTACTAGCTTATAGCTATACCGGGCTATAAGCAACTACTTTCACATTTAGAATGCCCTTACACCAGAAACATATTTCGTTCCCGTCACTAACCACAAAAGTAACTTCAACATGTGTACGAAGTCCCGGGCGATAGCTAGTCACTGCATAGTATAAAAAAAAGTCGCTTCCTCCGTCCCTATGTCCCTTTGTACGCTTAAATCTTTAAAACTACGCAACGGATTTTGATGCGGTTTTTTTATTAGATAAAGTGATTGAAAAGGAAAGTTTATATGTATATTTCATAACCGTGCGAGCCGGGGCGGGCCGCTAGTTAAATATAAAACAAAATGCACTGGACAAATTGCTACAAAAATTGGGACCACCGTAGGGCGCAAAATATAGGTATGTTGTCTATTTTGTGCTCAGAGGTTGGTATACTAACCAATGAAACACATTTATTAAGACCAAACTAATCTAGAAAGTTATATCTAGACCTCGAATAACTGTCTTGATTAGTCTGGTTAGAAAAAAAATATACGCGTCGAGTTGAGAACCATCCCAGTTTTTCGTCGGATAAAAAAAGCATTTCTTATACTGATCAAATTTCTTCATTCTTCGCTCCTAGAAAGGAATGAACGTTATTACGCGCAGTTACATTATCAAAACCGATTCCAACTATAATAGGTATTTCATTAGCTATAACATCGCGATTGAATAATTATTTATTCAAAAGTTAGCAATTGATTTCGAATTATGGGACTATATATGGGACCACCCAAATAAATTTTATCAACATTGTCATAGGAATCGGGTATATTTTTTCTTTATGTTGACGATATCATAATCACCTCGGATTCATGACCTGGATTTTTAAAAACGAGTCATCAAAATCGGTTCGGTGATTTGCCGAGTCATCGAGTAACAAGCATACAAAAAAACATACCTTCTCTTTTTTGGAGTCGGTTTCAAAACGTTTCTTACTTATGGCTGTACCATCAGCAACTTTTCTCAATCTTACCCCTAGAAAGGGATGCACAAAACAGTAGATGCCACCTGAATTCTAAATACCATACGTAGATAACGAAACAATGGGATTGGAAACACATTGTTTCTCTTATCAAAAATGTAAACAGAACAAAAAGTTCACACGGCTAGCTACGTTTTAGTTGTTCGGCAAATATCTACAACATGTCCCTAGTGTTAATGAGCTGCTTTCTAGCATTTATTCGATTTGGCAGTGGTGATTGGGTGAGTTTTTTAACGATATCTAAATAATAAAAATCCAACTGTTTATTTAGTTCTAGTTTTTATCTCATCTCATCTTAGACACTATTTACTGGCTGTGCAGCTGGCCCCAGTTGGGATCCCCCGCCTTACCTACCTATTCCTGCCGCCATAGTGACTGTCATGTTCCGGTCTGGAGGGAAGGGTAGTTGGTAGTCTTAGGACAAGTGTGATCAGCTGAAATGAGACAGACGTGAGTGATGTACTAAAAATATTGGCATCATATTAGGATAGCGAGGCTTCAGATGGGACGTGTATCCATAGTAATTATAAGCAACGTTTTTCTCTTACCATAAAAAAACCATATGGCGGTATGACCGACGAACATTTACTAAGGTTATATTTTTCAGGTATCCGAGTGGTTATCGCCAGTTCAAAGTCAGTTGTAAGTAGTTATTAGTTGATGGTATATTAAAAGAAATGTCTTCACGCCCGCATCCCTGTAAAAGTAGACAGATATATAATCAGAGCACCCACGAAAAACCGAACCGACACTAAGTCCTAAATGTGGAAGGCGGCAAGCCTGTTTTCAACCGAGCACATATCAAATTTCTGACAATTGTGTTTTTGGTAAATGTAAGACCACCTTTTTTCTTCTTGTTGTCCGACCTAAGGATCAAACCCAGGACTACATGCAGTTAAGTTCTACACCAGACTGCTAGACCACCGAGGGTATTGTATATGTGAGTTCGCCCATTGGTCGAAATTCGGTCATAATACATTTTAATATCTTACAAACGTACATACATACATATCTTCACGCCAAGTCCCTTACGAGGTAGGCAGAAAGTATCGAGTGCCAAACCTCACGATCCTGGCAGACCTGCCTGGATTCCTCCGCATTCATTACCCTGTTCATACACTCAAACACTTCGATTTCGGAGACTCTTGTCACCACCTTCGGATAACATAATATAACATCTGTGATTATCAATATATTTGTTTGTGTGTTAAATGCATGGTCATATGTGTAATGTTTTATTTTTGATTTAATGCACTTTATAAGCATGATTATTGGAAAATATTAGCGTTTCGCACGTCTCCTGCACATAAGCTATAAGTGTGCCAAATTTCATATTCCTCCGTCCGCGCAATGCTCGTAAATCGGATTCGTTGAATTTATTTGGAATTGTAACTAAATGTTAATAATCCGCAAGTACTATTTTCAAAAGTAACTAAAATGATATACACGATTCCAATTTCAAATTCGCATGATATCGAGATACGGATTCGTTGAATTTATTTGTAACTAAATGTTAATTATATCCGCCAGTACTGTGTTCAAAAGTACCTAAAATGACATATACGATTCCAATTTTAAATTCGTATACCTAATATCGAGATTCAAAAGTAACCCTACTGGTCGATCAAATCAAAAACATGTTTTTCTCTATCTAACTAGCTATTTACCCGCGAATTTCGTCAGCATAGAATAGTTTTTATATAAAAAGTTTCATCATTCCCCATAAGAATCTCATTTATGTGTCAATAAAGATATACCTTTAGGTACTTTTAAAATATGAGAAAACATATCTATTATGTCACACAAACTAATATTCAAGCCTGTGATAACTACATAATCATAAAATTAAAAAATTTCAAAAACCGCTGACTTGTAATGTAGCTAAGAGCTATCTCGCTATCACGTCAACGTTCAAACAACAAAATCTGCATCGAAATCGGCCCATATATCATATCCGTTTTGATGCCACACACTAACACGTAAAACTTATAGCACCCTGTCTTTTCTGTTAGGTGTTAAAAGTCACTAAGTTTTTTCAGAAGTGATGTTTCCATTATGTTTCGGGATATGAAGCATAAAGAACATGATAAACTTGAAAAGTTCAATCTTTATGTCGACAACCAAGATATCACGAAAAAATCAAACAAAGAGGAAAGTTTGTACACCACTTCGAATATTTCACCGGCTTTAGAAGAAGTTTTAAATAACGCAATAGTTTTAAGCGATAATCTAAGCAAAGAAATAAGTGAAGTGTCTGCCCGTGAGTTGATGTTAAAAGATGCAATAGCAAACGGCAGGTAAGAAATAGAAATATATTTTTATTTTAGCACTTGCCCTGTGCTTGAAATTTATAGAAGAAATAGAAATATATTTTAACATAATCCAATACAAAAAACGCAGTAAAACTACAAAATACAACTCCAACTAGGTACTTATATCAGTATCACGCGACGCGTAGCAATTTGATAATTCCTATTTTGAAAAAGCAAATAATTCCGAAATGATACACACATATATTTTATTACTATCCTACAAGTATTTTGACTTATGCTTAATAATGCACATATTTTTGGCTATTGTTTTTAATTTAAGGTCGTCATCAGTTCATAATTTCGAGATGGTCCCATATTAATTTTATCATAATCCAAGGTTTTAGAGTTATCTTTTATACAAATACAAATTTTTGTTTAATTTTAATGTTTAAGACCTCAAAAATATTGTTTTTCCTCGAAATTATGAATTATATTTCTTAGGAAGAACCATCAAAATTGATTTATTATTGGCTGAGTAATCGCGTAACAAACATACAAAAAAGATACAGTTGAATGGAGAACCTCCTCAGTCCTCCTTTTTTGAAGTAGTTTAAAAAGAAGGATGTTATCCAACCAACCATATATCAAAAACTGACGTTTTGGCTACAAACCGCTAGCTGGATACCAAGCCGAGAGAGTCGAAGGGATACTAGTTAGCACAGAGTACAGTATTCATTGAGTAGGTACAGATAGGCCGGCCGACTGCAATTACAGCTAAAGATTCTCTAAATAAGAATAGTTTAAATGCCATCATTTCAGTATTTTGGCCTGACTGCTTTAGTTGCCACTTTCCCCGTTAACGAAGTTGTTTTATTTTAGGAGAAGGTACATCTCTCGTGGCTAACGAAATCTAATATGCAACTAAAGCGATTTCTAGGGGTGCATTTACATCAAACGTTTCTTGTTCACACTGTTCCTTTCAGCAGCGTGCTTATAAGAAAATAAGTTTATATATTATATTAATATTAAGCAGCTTCATTCGGGTATTAAAAGTGTTTTTGGCGGGAACCCGTATTAATATTAAGTACCGATATATTTAAGTCTATAAATTTATAGGTCCGGGGTTTCAACTCTCACTATAACTGCCATTGGGAAAATACCCAGGACATACATTATACGTGATACATACTGGACTCTATGCAATGGAATCATCGAGTACCCAATATCAAGAGAGATAACTAACTTTTATGCCAGACAACTTTCTGTTCCAAGATGTATTGGCGATGAGGTAAAAATATGTTTTATGTAATGGGAAGATAGACGTATTACCTATTGATAACGCCCCATTTAAAAAAGGTAAACTGAGCGTGGGGTGTTGAAACCTTTGCCTAAATACGTTTACCGAATGCACCCAGACCGGAAATACCAGTGGTAGCTACGGCGCGGGCGGTAAGAATAAGCACAGCCTGCGGTTTCCTCCAAGGTGACCTTTATTGGAAGACGTAGATATATACAACCGTCTTTAGTGTTAGTTACACGATTAGTAACATTCGAAGTAACGCTAATCCCTTTTATCTGCTTCATAGGGAAGCGGGAACACTATTTATGAGTTAAGTTCATAGTTCATAACGTTTAACTGCTTAGGCATCTGAGACGCAAACGTGGCGTGGTCACGTTGCGGTCGGTCTTTTGTTTCATGTCCTTTCAGACAAATAGAAAAAGAAGCGTCATGATTCAAACATTCTGGAAATACGGGGCATTTCGATTTTGCGACGCGCTCTCATCTTACGTGTGGTGGATGTACAACTCATCTTAGGTGGGTTGTACCGAATATGAGCAAGTGATGGGTATAATAACAGGCCAGTGAATGTAATCGAACGTATATAGGTAGATATATATATTGTAAACATTCTAGAAATAGTGATGGTATAAAATAAAAAGTTGGCAAAATTTTGCACATGTACCTAGGTTGTTACACCTGTAAAGGTTTTACATGCAAAGGTTTTCCAAGGTTTTACAAAAGTAATTTTTATAATCACACGATACCAAATTCTTAAAACATTAAATTTCAGATATCTTCAAGAAGAGATCCTTGCGTCTTCAACTCTATTATAAGATACGAAACTATACCTACAGCTCGACGTAAAGTTTATAAAGAAGATGATTATTTATGTCTTAAACCAAATTTCAATTCAACGCTCGAAACCTATTTATCAGTCCCAAAGCAGGTTATAACAAATACTTGTAGGAATGGTTAGTATTCCAGACACCTTATAGAGTATGTCATTTTTTATGGTGTGTGTTTTCCCCGTTTTGGTCCGGGCTCCTTTGCAGAATAGACCATCTGTCTTTCTTGCCAGGCAGCTCGTAAAAGGCGAGCATAGGCTTAGCATCACTAACATCGTGACATCTGACCAGGTGGTAGAGTTTGGCAGCGACTCGCCCGGATTGGTACCACTGCCTTACCTATTCCTGCCGCCATAACGTCATGACATGTTTCGGTTCGGAGGGTAAGGTAGCCCATTAACTTACTTTTGCTAGAGGCCTAACATCCTGACATCAGGTTGGCAACGCACCATTACCATCTTTGGTGTCTCTGGGCGGTGTGAATTTCTTACCATCACGAAATCCGTCTGCTTGTTTGCCTTCCTAGGCCATAAAAAAAAAACAGGTAAACATCACCATTTTGAAAAAGGTAAGTGCCTCTACAGGCTATTGCCTATAGTCGCTGACGATTTTATCGATGCGATTAAACATTTGCTTTTGCGATGCGACATATCTTGCTTTTGCGATGCAAAAGTTACTAAACTCAATTAAATACTTATGCGTAGTTTTATAGTCTACTTACCTACCCTTTAACCACAAAAATATGATGAGAACTGATATTACTACATAACTGATACCGGCAATAATACTAGATAGAATAATATCACCAAAATTATTTAATATGTACCTGGTATAATAACAAACAGATACACATCACTACAATTTTCAAATAGACAAGTGCTAGGCAAGTACTGGCTTTTGCCTATAGTCACTGACGATTTTATCAGTGCGATGCAAAATTTGTTTTTACGATGCAAAAGATAGGTACTAAGCTCAAAAGTTTATGTATAGATTTATAGTCTACCTACTTAGCTACCCCTTAACCAAAAGAATATGGTGAGAACTGACATTATAGCGATAATAAAAGACAGTCAGTATAATATCATCAAATTAATATTATTTGTGTTAAAATTATATAGTATCTAGTACGCCTGTGCACCTGTTACTAAAAAAATAAAAGCAGAGAAAGTAAAGGTAAAATTGTAAGGTACCTATGTTTCACCTTAATAAATTTTCCACAAAGAGGTACATACCTAAGTATATAAACACCATTGAACTGTTGATTATATGTACTTATCAAGTATCAACCAGCGCATTTTTGAAGATATTATTATTTTATTTGGCACATTTAGCTACTGAATCTGAGATTACTGTTTGTTAATTAGCAAATTCTGACACCATTTTTCAGAATCGAAGAATCAGAAGAAGAATAACAACAGATGTTTGAGGTCGTTTAAATGTTAGAAGCTTTACAAATATGATGTACCTACCTACTATTCAACCTTTACAAGTCGAACAGTTATGTGTTCCTTGTCTGGTAGAGCCTTTAACTTTTTGTTATGGGTCGTCTCATAAACAGCAATTGTTAGAATTTAATGAAAACATGTAATCCTGTCTGATTTTTTTTATCTAAAAAAGTATGATAAAATGTAATAGTAATAATAATTGAAATTTCCCAGGAATATCAAGAAGTCTAAATGAAAATTTGCGAGTCTGTGGATCAAAAACTGTGGCTGAATATACGTATTATCCTTTAAATCCAACAGCCTGGCTACCTTCAGAATACTGCACATCGGAAGACGGTTCCTGCACACTAACTGTTGCATGGCAGATATCAAATCAGACTTTAGAAAATTTCGAGTTCTTGAAAAAAAACGACAAATTTAAGAAGATCTTTACACAATTATAAAATTTAAATACATTATAAATTCCTAGTATTTTATTTAATACTAACTGTCCCGGCAAACTTCATTCCACCCGTTCAGTTTTTATGAAAAAATATAAAATGTTGTATTTCTAGTTGCCTCACAGTTTTTCCCATTTTCTTATTTTTATTTTTTATTTTTTTTAATCCTTTAATCCTTCCCTGAACTTGAGCAAATAATTCGAAAACAAAATTAGCCAAATCGATTCAGCCGTTCCTAAGCTTTAGCGAGACTAATGAACAGCAATTGATTTTTATACCTATACTAGCTGTCCCGGCGAACTTCGTTCCACCCGCTCAGTTTGTATGAGAAAAATGAAAATTTTGTTTTTCCTAGTTTTATCGCAGTGTTTCCCTTTGGGGGCGTCCACAAATTACGTGAGATGTTTAAGGGGGGGAGGGGGTCGATTCGAATCTCACCTAATCTTACGTTGGAGAGGGGGGGGGGTCTCGGCAAATATCACGTAATATTTTTGCTTCAATCACAAAAAAAATGCTATTATACGTCCTCCGTATTAATAAATTATTTTCTTGTAATTTATTCACTTCTTAAGTTTCTTTCATTAGTCTTATAATAGCAGTCCTAAGTCATTATATAACGTTATGTCAGGGTCTTGAATAAGGCGGTCGCCGCCTTACTCAAGCTCATTTTCTGAGATTTGGCGGCAACGACGCAAGATACAATACATTAATTTCTTCATAGCTATTTCACTTCTTAACTGAACAAAATTAAAATTATTACCACCTAAATTAACTAATATTAGTCATATCATACACAAAGTTCAATAATTGCGCAAAAATTACGACCAAATATTTTTCACTCATCGACTCGACACTAATCAATTCAAATAAGAAAAGAAAATGGCATATAATATAACCTATTAATTATTTATCAAAAGTTAAGTAATAATAATATGTTATAACTTGATATTTTTGGTAATTATTGAACAAAAATTATGACCATCTTCTTTCACAAAGGCGCCAAAACTCAAAAATTTTTACTCGTCAACTTGACACTAATCAATTCAAATAAGAAAAGAAAAGGGCATATATTATTACCTATTTACTTTTTATCAAAAGTTAAGTAATAATAATAATATGCATTAACTTGGTATTTTTGGTTAAATGAAATATATAATTTCGTTATATGAAAAGTATCTTCACGCCCATATCCCCGAAGAGGTAGGCAGAGGTACAACCAAGGCACCCATGACTAGCCGAAGACACTAAGTCCCACAATGTGATAGCCTATCGCCAACCGGGCACATTACCAATCGCGACCAACATTTTTTTATTAGAAAATTGGAAAAATCCAATTTTCTTTCTGTTGGCCGACCCGGGATTCGAACCCGGGACCTCATGCAGTCAAGTCCAACACCCGGACCGCTAGACCCATAGATTTAGTATGTACAAGATCAACAAAGCGTGGGAGAGAGAAGTCCTTATCAGGTACAAATTGCCTTAGAGGAACAGAGAGAGAGAGAGTCAGGTACCTATGTGCCAATATTTACGCGAGTAAGAGCTCAGAGTGTTCCTGTCATAGTGCACCGCTGTGAATTTTGTGAATTATTTTCATAATCTTACTATTTAACTGGAATAAACTATAAAGGCAATTACGATGTCGTGTTCTGTAAGCGCTTGTGATGTTACAAAACGTTACAATCCTAATAAATACACAATTCATAGGTAAATACAACTTTGACATAAGAATATTAATAACTGCGTTTTGTTTCGTTTCTTTGCTACTTATCTGCTCAGAAGAGGATTTTTACCATATATTTATTTGCATTGTTTTATTTATAAGAGTATTTTGTACCCTTAAAAGGCATAAGCAAAGACATTATGTAAAATAATAAATTGTTTGTTTACGCTAGGGCTTGAAAACGCGGTGACGTCCTAAATATCGATAAATGTCAACCAAACAGTATAAATACTCTTTAGCAAAAGATTTCAACATTGGTTGTTTAACCAACATGTGTTTCGAAAAATACATTTCTACTTAAGACTGAGATGCGCTTATACGTAATCTTTTTATGAATACTTGATATTATTAAGTTTAATCATTAACGCATTCACTGCCACCAACGCATATACTTACGTGTTTTCGTTACTTGCGTCCAGTGCTTTGGACGCGTCTGTGAGTTCATTTATTTAGCGAGCTGTGCCCAGTGCCTATGTGCGTTACATACGAGTTCTATTAATTTTGCAATATTCTATTTATGTCTAATAAATTATTCCCTGGATCACTCACATTTGGCCATTTTTAACCGAACTAAAAAAGAAGAGGATTTTAAATCGAAGGTATTTTTTATGTGTGTTACCTCGTAACTTTTTACTGCGTGATCCTATTAATTTATTTTTATTTGAAAACCATAATGTTGACGAGAAGATTACCCGCTGTAACTAAATAGTTGAAATATGATTATAAAAACATTCGTTCCGGTGGGAAAGCTTGGGAAGCTAGACTTGCACATTACGCTGAACATTCAAGTCACAGGACAGCGATGCACCTATAGGATGTATAATGTCAATAATCTTCGGTTGTCCATAACCACAAGGAGCGTCGTATGCTTGATTGCTGTCTCAAGCAAGGCTTGGAACCGGTACTAAAAGTACAGGTTCTGTACCGGTATCTACCGGTTCCTACCATTTCGATACATTGATAGCGGTTCGAAAGTGAGTACCGGTACTTCGTATACCAGTACTGACCCAATACCGGTATCTAACAAGTACCGGTACTATTACCGATAAAAATCGGTATCAAATTAAGGTACCCTTTAAATACAAGTGCGACGTTGCCAATTTTCCTTTTTAGGTATCGATATTATTTTAAATTCTCATTAATGAACAGAGATATCTTCGATTGAAGAAAAAATAATAAGTAATATGTTTTCTAGTACCGGTATTATTTAAACAGTACCGGTACCAGAACCCTTAAATCAATAGTACCGGTATTAAGTCTGGTACCGGTACAAACAGTACAGGTAACGCCTTGGTATCGGTATTGCTTCAAGGTCATTAATACCGGTTCCTAAAAATACCGGAATTTCAAGCCCTGGTCTAAAGTCATATAAAAAGTTATACTTTCCTATCTGTTTGGCGGGATAATAATGCCACTGATATCATTTTAACGGCTACCTTACGCTCTAACCGGAACATGATAATAAACATTGCTGTTTAGGCCGACAAAGACAAAGATGGTGACCCTAAAAGACAGGCTTCGCGTACAAATCTACCATCTATTAGTCACTATGCTAGTGACACATAAAGCCAATATTTCACGAATATAATGTCTTAATAGTCATACAACATAAGATTTGATATTGTTTATATTATAATAGATGAGGGTAAAGAAAAGATGCTAATTTACTTATAGTTTGTTAATATCCATATCGATAACGTACGTGACCTTTTTAACAACCCTTTCTTTAACTCATACATAAACAATTTACTCACACTCACCCATATTTTTTTGGTTTCGCTTTTTAACTGACTTTGTTTATCTAGTACATACTAAATCTATGGCTAGACCACAGAGGCGATAGAAGTGTAATAAATCCTTGTCTATATTATGATGCCTTAGAAAATAAAAGTAGGCAGCCCTATACTTATGTCAATTCTAATGTTGCGTCAAATGTCAAAACAAGTTACAAAATTAAATAAACAATAGATCATTGCTAATTAAAAAAAGGATAGGATCATTTTATTAATTAACCTCTTACTTAAACTCCATAAATGAGTAATCATGAAATGCCATATTCCTGGATCAAATGTAAAAGGTACATCTATTTCTTAAATAAAAATTATTTAAAGCATTGGGAAAAACTTCCAAATTAAGTTTGTTTATACTTGCTTGTGAATTTGCAGAAAGTATGTTCTTTAACAACCGTATTAGTAAGTAGTGTAAAGGTATCTTAATTTGACTGTCCTACAACGCAATCTGTCCAGACATTTGGATTTGAATCCCATGAAATGAAGATTAGTGTGATTTCTGATCTGACTCTGACTA
>NJDC01003863.1:16523-32727 GCA_002245475.1 Calephelis virginiensis
TGTAAAAACTCCCATTCACCAGTCACAGTCATACAAGGTGTGAAACAGCTGTAAAACATCAAAGTCTGACAAAATCTGAAATAGAAAGAAATTCATTTAGTTTCAATGATCATAATATTTAATATTGTAAATGATAAAACACAGAAGAGAGCGTTTGACAATATTTTTTAAATTTTTTGCTTCCACAAAATATTTTATTATATAACTTTGTCTAAATTTTCAGTCTAGTGTTCTAGCTTCTCATGTCTGGGTCATATGACATTAACAAATTACTAAAGCAAACCAAATTGTTAAGTACATAATGGGAATGTATTCATCCTAGTTTTAATAAGTATATTACATGAAATGAATGTAAATTATATAACTTACAAGAACTGACTACTTAGTATGATAAAAGATATAGAACATAAACCTTTCATAATTATCAAAAGACACAAAAATGAAAATGTGTTTGTTATAATAGTATATACACAAACTGCGCAAAATCAATGTCAATAATGTTATGTAATATAAATTTACAGGTTTGTTAAGCCGCGTCTTTGGTCGAGTGGACAGCGTTACACACTCCTAAATACATTGACCAACCGCTAGGTTTAAGTTCAATACCCAATGGGGGCAGGCAATCGTGTGATGAACATTTTAATGTCTGTATTTCCGGGTCTGCGTGATAAATGTTTTCTGGTATATAGTATAGTATTTTTATGTATTAAAACACCCATAACACAAGTACATAGTTTGCTTACTTTGGGGTTAGATTCAATTTGTTTGACTTGTCTAGGGATATTAATTGACTGAATTTTTTCTTAGAGTTAGACTTCTACATAATATCTATTATCATAGTAAAATAACCTTCTTGGTTATTTTCAAATTTGTTTTTCTGTACACCAATTTATTTTATTAATCTATTTAAATGTGCATTAAGTAGGAAATGAAACAATCATTACATAAAACTAAAGATAGCAAAAGTAGCATAAAAATTTTCGATTGACATTTTAGGTTAGAATTTATCATTTTTATTGAAAAAATGTATTTATCTAGTTGTAAATGTATTTACCTTTTTCAGTTACGATTGTGAAAACCTACGAAGCTTTCAAGTTCCTAAATTAAAATATCTAACTTAAAATACAGGACAATTCTATCTAATCATAATACCTAAATGTATAATAAGTTTTAACAATGTTTTGTACTTACGCGTTTTATTAAAGATCATATCATCATATTATTCGTAGTTATCATAATCTCATTGCAGGAACCAAAAACAGTTTCTGTAAAAACCAGTCCATGTCGAAATGCGAAATACCAAATACGGACGTAGGTGAAATCGTGCAGATCAGACAGAAAAATCAATCTAGTGTGCTGAGCGGTATTAATTTTCTCAATCTGCAAATCCAAGATCGGGTTCAAAACAAAAAATAATCATTTTAAATGATTTAAACATGAAGAACACGTTTTAATGTTCACAAAATGATTTTTAAAACATGGCGGCTGGGCTGCCAACGTTTTGGTTACGGAATCGTACTATTCGTAAATTTTGCCATGTACTTAAGATAAAAAGAAAGTGTGAAGTCATGTCTATTGATATTGTTTGTTATAAAATTGGAAGGAGTCTCTGTTGGTTTAGAAAAAATAACAACAATTAGTTATGAAATAGTAAAACATTTTTCAGTTTATTTTTAATTAAGAACCTTTACAGTTTGTTCTTTTGCACAAATCTAATGACGAGCCCGGACTCTCATTTGCGCTATCAATCAGTATATATTTAATTTTTTTCATATATGGACGTGGTGTCAGTCGTTTTTGGTGTTACTTTTTGTTCATTATATTTTCTAAACATAGACAAATCTATGTATGCGTGCGCGTGTGTGTGTGTGTGTTTGTCTGTCGGTGTATCATAATTTTTGAATGGAGGGACCACTCGCAAATTTACTTACGTACAGTGTATTAAAGATCGTACAAGTAGGAACGATTCAACTTTACGGCTGGCAACCCTATTATTGTAATGCTGCCGTATATCAATAATGAAATTTTATAAAATGGCAATAAGGACTGCAGCGCTACCTTCCTCATAGTTCAAGAATTAAGATAATCAATTAAAGCTGCTGACAACTGTCAAATTCACTGACTGAAAAGGCCATGGCGCGAGGTGCCCCGCTCGCCTGCTCCCTTTCCGCGCTTGCCTCACCCCACTAAAATGCCTCTCATATTAAGCCTTAAAAGAGACTATCCTGCCAAACTCCAAACTACAGCAAACGTGTTATAACTGCAAAGTAATTGAAAAAAATTTCTTATTCTTGTCAATAATTTCTGCAGTTACAGTTCTGGCAGTTTGCTTACGATTATGCGATGATGCGACAGTTTTACTAAAACTAAAAAACTCTCTAAGCTTCTTATACAGTTTTTAATATTACTTTAAAAATGTATCAGAACAAAAGTCAAATATTTAAAACTAAGTAGGTACTATGATTAATTTTAAAAAAAGACAAACCCGCTGATTTTTCTGCTGGTTTCCCTCGGTGTGAGGCCATGAGATCCTGTGGTAATTTCATACTAATATTGTGTGTATATAAATAGTAAGTACTCCATATTTGAATTTGAAAAGCAGCAGGTTCTGATTTTGGTTTGGGACAGATACACAGATCCTTAAAGGACTAGATCATTGATATGGTAATGACATGGTAATGAACATATTCAAATTCAAATAAATTGATATAATCAATTACAAAACAGGGCTACAAATCGCGATATTTTGATGTAGTTAGAGTAGGCGTACAAGCCTATTGCACCATTTTTTGTATTTTAATATTTCCTTAAAAATTTGATTTTGACTTCAATTATCAATTTTAATATATAACAAAACATTACATTACTTGGTTTCGATTACATAAAAAAAAATATCTGAAATTGTCATGTCAGTACAACTAGGAGTATTATTTAATAGAATTATGAACATAACATCGTATAACCAGTAAGTGGTCCACATCAACGAAAGGATCGATAATATGTAAAAACGACAAGTCGTTGATTCTACAACCAAAAGCCAACAAGAATCATGACAATGCATGCATAAAAAACCTTCACAATATAACCTTAATAGATTAAAATCGTTATTAATTAATCACTTTTGCGTTCTCATTGGTTAATAATTGAGCACTATAGTAAGGACAGCCTAGCTAAGAATAGTTTTAATATGTGTAGTTTCAAACACGTATATAAATTGTAAATAATTTCTTGCAGTTTTATCTCCTTACAATATTAAAGAAGTTAAGTCTATTACTTAAATGTGCAAAAAAATCATTAGGTATGCTTACTACTCAACCTGTTGAAGAAATGGTACATGTTCGATAGATAAACTTACGGCTAGTTCTTATACGAATAACTATTGAATATAGTTTAAAGCAGAAAATAAATAAGTAATACTTATCATATGTAGCACTAATTATTATTAAGTATTTCAAATACTAACAATATTTGTGAAAATTTAAAAGAGCGGTAGTGGACGTCTTTGAGATGTGAAAAAAAATTATTCGCGGCACCTTTTTTTAGCATTTGGATGCCACCAATCCTTAAAATTTCTATAAACACTTTCTTGTTCATAAAATGTCTGATCGTTCAGAATTTTACACATGTTACACACAAAGTCTGTTCCACTTCGTTCGTAATATTGATAAAGAGACTGCCATCTGAAGAACTGACTGTAGGACTCAGGAGATTGTATGTTAGCGTTGATTTTAGCCGCTAATTTCTTCGGTGACATTTTATTTGCATCTAAATATGAACCAGGTGGAAGAAATCTGTAAACAAAATAAATTTAATAAGTAGTAAGAAATTTGTATTAAAGTTAATATTTAAACAATTACAAAGAAATATTGCTATACTTTAAACTAAAAACAATACTTTTTTTCTGATATCATCAGTAGAAGCAACGACTAGAACTAATTAAGCGGCATGTATTTTTTGTCATTGAATTATATACTTTTTACGATATAACTTTTAACCTTTCGATATTGTAAAAATTACCTGTTGTAATCAGCACCACCAAAAACAATTGGTACAACATTATTACGAAGAGGCGTAACTACCTTCTCAGTGACATAATCTTCACAAAGAGAATTTTCAAATGACAAGTAAAAGAAGTAATCTTTTTCTAAAATAGCTTCACAGTGTTTTTTATCACTTCTAGGACATTGTAGTGGACCACACCTACCATAAATATCTAATGTGGCTCCGTAAGAAAGTAACTCTTTTTCTAATTCTCTTGCATATATTTCTCTCTTACCTCTAGTCTTACAATGTGAAACGAACCAAGCGACTGCTTTGGTTTTGTTTTCCAATTTATATTTATTTTTGTGCTCTATATAAAATGTTTCATCCCATTCCATATCCTTTTTCGGTCCTATTGTTTCTCCCTCTGTATTCATTATATGAAAATATGGAGAAGGGATATCGGAGTCTAATCTGTACGTCCATGTCCAATTAAAAAAATCATTATAAGTGTCGGAACAAACAGGAAAATTTTCTGCTGATTCGTAATTTATATAAATGTATTTTTGTTTTTGTGACCTTATTTTTGGAAGATCGTTTGATTTTATTCGATGAATATTACGACCATTGAAAGCTATTGCATGAAATTTTGTTAAGTCACCTTTAAAATATAGTTTATTAAATGTAACATAACAGTTCGTTACGGAGCAATTTCTATCAAAAAAGGTATCACTTCCTTCTTCAAACAAGGAAAATGGATGTGTATCATGGGTTGTCCAAAACAAAATGTATTTTAGTGTGTTTTTAAAAATTTTCAAATTTCCTTTTATGATGATTTTGTGAGATTGATTTAGTAAATTATCTTGTTTAATATTATTTACTGCATTCTCATAATGTAAAGTTTCTTTAGTTTGAAGAAACATGTTTGAATGCGTTAGTATAATACAAACTATTAGAAGAAACTGGCGAATTGTAATCATTTTTGTAAAATTTATTCGTGTACTCTTCCATTCCAATTTTATATCTGTATATTATTCTAAAGAGAATACATAGTTGGGAATCCTCAAAGCTGCCCTACAAAGTAAAAAAAAAATATTAGGTTCTGATAATTTTCACTTCGTTTTAGAAAATAATTTTTAAGTTTTCAATTTAAAAAAGTATCTATTATTCTTTGACAAAAGGAATCCCTTCATCACAAAAATTCTTATAATAATTAAAATTTGTTGCTTGAAAGTAATTCTAATAATCGTAACTACAAAACATACTAATATTTTACAAATTGACCTCATAAAGCCTAAACTTTTATTAAAAAAATATTATTAAATATCATAAAATCATACCATAAAATAATCAATATCATAAAATTTATATCAGATTCAGAAATACCTGTTTGTGTAATTGATCTGGAAACACCTCGACGCGTCACTTTGAACTTGTACACTAAATACTCGACCAACATGGTGATCAAATGCGTAGTATTTCAAAAACAATTGAGAGTGAATCATTTCCAGGGTCGGTTGTAAAGAAGATTTTACATTGTTACATTGAACTAATGAACACCAAGGTTGATTCAACTAAAAGGTCCATGTTAGCTTCCTAACACTTATTTTTAAAGTTTTATAACAGGAACAGCTAACCTGTTCCTGTTGCCTTTTTTTGCATTAATATGTAGATTTTGGAGTTTTGGCGTGAAAGATGATGGTCGTAATTTTTTCATAATTATTGAATTTCGTGTTTACATTGAGTGAAATTAGTCAATTTTGATGGTATTTTGTACAATTTTTTTCAGTGAAAGTGCACGAATGAAGTAATCACGAAGAAATTAGTGTATCGTATATTTTCTCGCTGTCGCCAAATCTCACTAAATGAGCTTGAGTAACCAAGCCAACGCTTTACTCAAGACCTTGACATGTTACTTTTTATATAGTGGCTAAGGACTGTTAATGAGACTTAATTAACACGGATGACATGGCAGCATGGCCTAAAAGTATCCTTAGCCGGCCCCAGAAAGGGGCAAATTAAATAATAAATAATATGTAGATTTATTAACGGATCTGGCAAACTTTGCACCGCTTGACATCGATAGCAACTGACAGATTGTATTGAATATTGAAAATACTGTTTTTTTTTTCTACTTTCACTGCAATTTTTATAGTTTTTCGCTTCATACAAACCTTCTCTTGACAATAACTAACGAAACTAAACATAATTACCAAAATCGGAAAGTACATCCGTTCAGATGTGATGCAATAACCGCGCAAAATGGCATTTCATTTTTATATATCGACGCATAAAGGGTAAACGCTGTAACCCTTAAAAAATCGAAAATACGTTTTTCACAACGTTAGAAACCGAAAAAAAATGTGCGTCGATAGTACTGACTTTCATTACTCTAGGACCCCCATCTGTGACCCACCGTAGAACTAGTATTTCTTGAAGTGAAGGTACTTACACCCTTTGCTTAGTCATATTCTAAATTGTGACTATGGTTTCTAAGTTTATATGGTATAAAATGTTTAGACACACTCTGGTTATACGTGGATCATCATAGAATAATACGAACTACATCTCTGAATCATGACAATATCTTTTTTAAAAAGTTACATCAAAATCGGTTGGCTATTGACGGAGTAATCGCGTGACAAACATACAAAAAAAAACATGCAGTCGAATTGAGGACCTCCACCTTTTTTTTGAATTGGTTAAGAACTAGGCGACCTGGCGAATTTACATTTAACGTAAGGCTTGACATTGATAGCTACTGACATGACGGACTGCTTTTCCTATTTTCCGTGCAATTTTCCCAGTTTTTCGTATCATAAGAACAACAAACAAGATTGAGTAAAATTGAAACATTACATTGGAACATGCGAAAACCAAGGGAAATAGGGATTCGATTTTATTTATAACTAGCTGTCCCGGCGAACTTCGTTCTACCCGATCAATTTGTATGGGAAAATTAAAATGTTGTTTTTTCTAATTTCCTCGTAGTTTTCCCCTTTTTATAAACTTTTAAACATTCCCAGAACAAATAATTCAAAACCTAAATTAGCCAAATATGTTTAGCCCTTCCTACACATCATAGACTAAAGACGTCGCTACCTTATTGTCAAGTTTTTAGGCCAAGAGCGCAAGAGGTCTTTTTCTCAGAAATATTTGTTAAGTATTAGCCGACTTGGCAAATTTCGTAGCGATTAACATTGACAATTTGTTACCACCAACCAAAAAACATTTTTAGTGTTTTGTATTTATAGATATCCTGTTTTGAATTCGAAGAAGTTATAAGCAAAACAGTTCGTCTAATTGTTAATTTATGCTTAAAAATGGTTGACATTCCACGATCAGATCAAACGGATATTATCAGAGGGTGGTGTCAAGAGTCTCCGGAACCGGTGTGTTTGTATGTAAAGGGTATTGAACTTGAAGGAAGCCAGACAGGTTTGTCAGGATCGTGAGGTCCGGTACTCTATACTCTCTGCCTACCCCGTAAGGGACTTGGCGTGAAGATATGTATATATGTTAATTGATGCAAAAATGTTCGTCAACGTAAGAAAGTCATTAGAAATAATCGTTGTACTTGAGCTGGAAAACTCACGATATAATGGAAGAACATGATTCACAAAGACGTCTCAGTTGATACATGCAAAAGAGTCCTAAACAGAATGTGTTGCTGTTGACTGCTGTACACAAGAAAAGGAGGTTGAAATTTGCTCGTGATCATTTAAATTGGCCGTGGTGTGATGAGTCCGAAGTGACAGTCAGCGATAAGAGGAAAAAGTGATTCAGAACAAAAATGAGGCATTTCATGCTGATTGCCTCAAACGGAAAGTGAAGTTTCCGGCGTCTCTTATGATATGGGACTGCATGCCTGCCCAATGTGTTGGTGGTATACAGTTTGTGGATGGTTCTATCAATACTGAGAGGTATCAAATCTTTTTGGAAGAGAGTTTACTGCCATCTATTCCAACACTCAAGCATGAACGTTCCTTCATTTTTCAACAGGATGGTGCTTCCTGCAAAACTGCAAGGACATCAAAGACGTGACTACAGGCGAAAAGCATCCCTTTAATTAAATGGCCATCTAACAGCCCAGTCTTATCGCTGATCGAAACCCTATCGTAGAAAATGAAAAAGTTCTCCGTCAAATCCATAAAGATCTAAGAGCGACTTAGAGGCTATTATTAGGAGATATATTATGTCTGAGGAGTGTACAGCGTCGGTTACAACCATGACTCTTCGCATTAAAGCTGTCATTGAGAGAAAAGGCGACATAACTATGTGATAGATGAACTATTTAGCGCCTGTGACCATGGTAGACAAATACTTTTGTTCTAAATTTTTTAGAATATTTTTTATGTTATGTAAAGTCATGAAAGAATTTCAGTAAAAAGTTCCTCAAAAAATAAATGTGAATGTTCTGAATGTTCTTAATTATTTTACCAATATTTACGTTCTATGATTTATGCTTTGCACTACTGTCCATAATAGAAGAACTTTTTGCAGCGGGGCCTGTATCTACTATACTATAGTAATTAAGGATAATCGGACAATTTAATTTCATAATAGTGTAATCAAAGAGAAAGTTTCTAATGAAAATATGAGGTTTTACCTTTTTAAACGTCTTTTATTTCAACCTCAGTCATTATTTAATAAGGATTTTGTTTGTTTATACTTTATACTAACGTTCTATGGAGCTACGGAGTACCAGCCGTATTTTAATACTATTTTTCCAATCGATTATCCAATTTTTGAAGGGAGTTTTGTATTATTATCCTCTGCGTTATGGTATAAACAAACCACTAAATCCCGCTAGTTTTATTGATATAATCTGGTTTATGTTTTATGAATTTAGTAGTAAAATCGTATCAATATTAAATGCACTACTCGACATTGTATTAGGGACGCCATTATAATCGTAGATGAAGGACAATTCCGACATTAATAATTTTACACTAATAATTAGTAATCATGATTACAAAGTCATGCCAATGTTATGGTAATTGCCGTATTCTGCAGCAATTTGACTTCACCTAATAAATAAATAAATAAACACGGCAATTATAGCACAGTAGATGCGAAATATGTCAAAAAACCAAATAGTTTACCATAACTCTTTTTGAAGTTGATACTTAATCGACTTCAACAATAGTTTTATGAAGTCATTACTAATGTTACATGCAAATTAACCGGTGTAATTTCAGTTTGTTAATTTCGAACACAATTGAAGCGTGTCTCAGACGGTTCTCTGTACTTAGGCCACGTTGTTCATTGTACAAAATTAGTTTTAAATTAAAATTTATTATGACTGGTATGATGCATGATTAACCCCATACACTTCTGAATATTATCTAAAGTACATCAATCGTAGGTCCAAAACACGTCAATCTGCTTCACAATTATAGAAACATTGATGATTACAGTTCTAGAATTCGTGAAGGCGCGTTACTGATGCAGAGCGTATTTAATATACTAAATCAATTACCGGCGAACTTCGTTCCACCCGTTCAGTTTATGAAAAATTAAAATTTTGTTTTTCCGGGTTTCTTCGCAGTATTTCCCTTCTTCTAATTTTTAAGCCTTCCCCTGACTTGAACTTATAATTCTAAACAAAAATTAGCCAAATCGGTTCAGCCGTTCTCGAGTTTTAGCGAGACTAACAAACGGCAATTGGTTTTTATATACAGATATTTTGGTAACATAGAAGTGGAACAATAAAAAGTAGATATTAGTGATGTGCTTAGACTGCTATGTCAAAATTATTGCGTGAATTTATGGGCACGCATACCCTCCAAATTGTGATTGCAATTGTTATAATCACATACACACATCTCTTATGGCGACATCAGGTCAATTTGTGTAACTTGTCCAGATTTTTTTTTGTTCATCTATATCTGGTAAAACAAGAGCAATAGCGCATGCAGTAGCTGGAAAAATATGTTTAATTCTCTCTTCTCAGTTATACAGGGCTTATACATTCGATTTATTATGTTAGCTACTGGACAGCAACGCACCCTTAAATCTTATTATCTACGTATCTATGGTTGTCTTTTACCATGAGGAGAGTTGTGAGTTTGTTCGCCATCTTAACTAAAAAAAAATACCACTTTTGTATTATTATAATTTGTATCAACTCTTACTACGTGTAAATGTATATACACGTAGTAATAGTTGATCTTGACTAAATCAAATTTTCCTGGAATTTCAAAACTAATGTTCAACTGATTGCCCTTCAGTAAATTTGTAGTACTGGTATCGCGTGACCAACATTTATCACCTTCACATCGTGTCGCACTGACACACACACTGGACATCTAAAAAGGTAAGCGTGAATGTTGTAACATTTTAACAGCGTGAACCTGAAAGGATTTTTTCCAAAATCTTTATTTTAGCGTTTGTTGCCGTTATTAATCACATCTGAGAATAAAAACTGACTCTTCACTGGTCGCTGGTACCCTTGATTTTATTGTCCTTAGCGCATCATCGCAGGCAACTTTCCTGCAATTTATCTGCAAAATATCCATTTAAAATATCCTCCTCCGTGATTTTCAGCCTTTGCTTGTGCCATTTGAGTACCGGCCATGTTTTGTTGTATCCGTATGTAAGAATTAGAGTTTCGAACGCATAAGAGTTTGAAGCCTTGCAACTGCAGAATAGACCATCTGCCTTCCTGCCAGGCAGCTCGTAAAAGGCGAGCTTAGGCTCATCGTTACTAACGCCGTGACATCTGACTAGGTGGTAGAGTTTTGCAGCGACTCGCCTGGATTAGTATTCAGTCAGCTATTGCCGTCGACGTGTTCCGGAGAATAAGGTAGCCGGTAAACTTACTTTTGCTCGAAGCCTAACATCCCGGCCTCAGGTTGGCAGCGCACCATTATCACCTTTGGTGTCTTTAGGCGGCGTGAATTTTCTACCATCAGGAAATTCGTCTGCTCCTTCGCCTTCTAATATCATAAAAAAAAAGCTACGGTAACATATATATTTTCCGTATAAATTTATATTTAACCTGTGATAGAAATTGTGGTTGCTTCTGTGGTCAAGCGGTACAGGTGTTGGACTTGACTGCATGAGGTCCCGGGTTCGAATCCCGGGTCGGGTAACACAAACAAAATTCTTTTTTTCCAGTTTTCTAATTAAACAAAATGTTGCTCGGTATTGGATATGTGCCCGGTTGGCGATAGGCTTGCCACCTATCATTGTGGGACTTAGTAGTCGTGGGTGCATTAATTTTGCCTCTGCCTACTTCTTTCGGGATATAGGCGTAGCGATACTTTACTTCAGATATTGTACATTTTTCAAACTTACGGCTTTTTCTTGTACCAATTATCAATTATTACTCATTGATTTTAAAGCACAAAATAAATCAGCTACAAATATCTATCGTATGTTGCTACCAATTTTTAATTATTACTAATTATTATTGAGTATTTCACATACTAACAATTAAGGCAAACACTTGTAGTATAGTTATGTATTTGTCGTTTCTGAATGGTAAAAGAAAATTGATACAAGAAGTAAAGTAACGCACCTTTGGGGAAATCAAATATAGCTATTGGATTTAAACGAAAATTTATTCGCCGCACCTTTTTTTATTATTTGGATGCCACCAATCCTTAAAATTTCTATAAACACTTTCTTGTTCATAAAATGTCTGATCGTTCAAAATTTTGCACATGTTACACACAATATCTGTTTCAGTTAGTAAGTAATATTGATAAAGAGACTGCCATCGGAAGAACTGACTGTAGGACTCAGGAGATTGTATGTCAGCGTTGAGTTTAGCCGCTAATTTCTTCGGTGACATTTTATTTGCATCTAAATATGAACCGGGTGGAAGAAATCTGTTGCCAATAGAAATTTTAGTTAATTATAAGAAATTTGTGTTTAAATGAATATATAAAGCAACACCTAAAATGAAAAGTGTTTCAGAAAAACCAGGAGAGTAGGATAAATGCGGTCGAATTGAGAGCGCTACGGAAAGTCTACGTAAACTTTGTAAATAAAGTGTGACACTCATTGACCGCATATGTAACAGTGAGATCCTAGAAATAGTGGGATTAAAGTACTGGTGTTAAAATGAGAAAGGGCATGCTCCTTTGGTACCATCATGTGAGAAGAATAACAGATGAAAGATTGACTAAGCAGCTATACAATGCCAACGTTGATAGATGTAGGTACCCGGGGAGACCAGTTTTGGCATTCCATAATTAAATCACTGGGATCGCTGGGATTTATCTGAGGGTGGAGGGACTTGGCATGGAGATGTATGTATATATACTTAACTTTAAGCCTTTAAAAATCATAAAAATTACCTGTTGTAATCAGCACCACCATAAACTATCGGTACAACATTATTTTGAAGGGGCGTCACTACCTTCTCGGTGACATAATCTTCACAAAGAGAATTTTCAAATGACAAGTAAAAATAGTAATTTTTGTCTAAAATAGATTCACAGAGTTTTGTATCATTTTTAGGACAATTTAGTGGACCACATCTACCATAAATATCTAATGTGGCTCCGTAAGAATTTAATTCTTTTCTTAATTCTCTTGCATATATTTCTCTCTTACCTCTAGTCTTACAATGTGAAACGAACCAAGCGACTGCTTTGGTTTTGTTTTTCCATTTATATTTATTTGTGTGCTCTATATCAAACGTTTCATCCCATTCCACTTTCTTTTTCGGTCCTATTGTTTCCCCCTCTGTATTCGTTATATGAAAATATGGAGAAGGGATATCGGAGTCTAATCTGTATGTCCATGTCCAATTAAAAAAATCATTGTAAGTGTCGGAACAAACAGGAAAATTTTCTGCTGATTCGTAATTCATATAAATGTATTTTTGTTTTTGTGACCTTATTTTTGGAAGATCGTTTGATTTTATTCTATGAATATTACGACCATTGAAAGCTATTGCATGAAATTTTGTTAAGTCACCTTTAAAATATAGTTTATTAAATGTAACATAACAGTTTGTTACGGAGCAATTTCTATCAAAAAAGGTATCACGTCCTTCTTCAAACAAGGAAAATGGATAAATATTATGGTTTGTCCAAAACAAAATGTATTTTAGTGTGTTTTTAAAAGTTTTCGAGTTTTCGAGTAAATTTTCTTGTTTAATGTTATTTACTGAAATTTCATAATTAAATGTTTTTGTAAACTGAAAAATTATATTTGACAGTGTTAGTATAATGCAAAATATAACAAGGAATTTGAGAATCTTAATCATTTTTGAAAATTTTTTTCATGCCCTCTTTTATTTCAGTTTTATCTGAATTACTATTCTAACGAAAGCACATAGTTCGGAATCCTCAAAGATATCCTACAAAGTAAAACAAAAAATAAGAAAAATTGTTTACAAGTAGATATTTCTGAAAATTTTCACTTCGGTTTCCAAAAAAAAATTTTCATTTAAACAAAAAAAATATGCAATTATCATCACAAAAGTTCTAATAACCGAACAGTGTTACTTAAAATCAAATGGTATCAAAATGGTGTAAATATTTTTAAAATGACAATTACAAAAATAAATTTAATTTACTGTTACTTAACAAACTGATGAACTGACTTAAGTTATTACATGTAACAAGATTCAGAAATACCTGCTGGTGATGGCAATACATTCGAAATCACCTCCACGCGTCACTTTAAACGTGTACATTAAACACTCTACAAACGCGTTGTTCGAATACATTTACATATTACTGGAAAAACATAAAATGATACATTTCTGGCTGTTAGCGACGCGATAAACACGATAAACTAACTTTCGCTCGCGGCTTCGCTCATGTACTAAAGCATTTTATAATCTATAGCAATCTATGGTAAAAGATCCTTTTTTGTAGTGAGATTACGAATAAAAAATTTGCAAATGTCAGTTTCAGATTAATAATGAAAAATATGTAAAATTTATAAAACTATATGTGCAGTCAGGATTGTTACAAAATAAAAATCTATTCGTAGTGCATTCTGGTTTTACTCGAAAAGACTTCACCTCTGAACTTCTTCAAAGTGGTCCTTCGAGCAGGATCTTCATGTTTTATACTCCGCCGTCGAAGAAAAACATGGTGAACGTAGTACGAGTAAAAAGCTGCAAATGGAAACTAAACCGCAAGCAGTTCCTCAACAAATTTTGACTGCAACAACCAAAAAGAAACGACGATAAAACGATAGATAAATCTCTCGCCGGGTGTGTGGTGAAATCGGAATTGTTAGAAGTTAAACCGCCGTCATCAACTACACGGCACTTTGTGAGAACGAGGAGGTCGTCATCATCTTTAGTACAAGCCCAAAAACGTAAACTAGAATTGGAAGCAGCCAAGGCAAAGGCACGTATTGATAAGGAGCTTGTCGACAAACAATTAGCGGCGGACCTAGCTGAACTAGACGAACAATACAGTCCACCATCAGGAACATCGAATGTTAGTCGCAGTACCGGTAGCGATATCGAGAGGTGGGTGGAGCGCAGTTAATAGAACTGGAGTTGCAGCATGCCACTATGCTAGGAAACAACAAAGGCAAGCCGCAACTGTCGGCTCCCGCCGACGCCAATGGATCAGTTCAAAAATCAAAATAGGCTCTCAAACACATCAAAGAAAAGGACCAGGAAGAACCTTCTAAAAAATGTCCAAAAGTAGAAGCAAAAAAGTTCACCACAAAAGACTTATTCGGAAGTAATTCGGAAAAAGAATCTACAATTCATCACGGTAACACCAAACCTCCTGCTTTACCATCGTTTTTAAGTATACGAGTAGCTAAAGGTTACAGTAGACAAAATTTTTTCAATGAAAAAGGTAGCAATTACATCGAAATTAAAATTTATGACACCAATGAAATTGAAAAGATTGCTCCTATGTTGCGATGGCGTTAGGCTATTTTTGATGGGAAAGTCCGTTTAAATAAGGATTGTGCAGCAGGGCGTCATTTAACCAATTGCGTAAAATAAATGCGGGAGTATTTCAAATCCTGCCCTCCCGTATTTATGTCTAGTCTATATTAAATTTTATTTTATATAGTTTTTTTTATAGTTTTTATATTTTAATCTTGCGTCTAAAGTATTTTTTCAATTTGAGATTTAATCATATTTTATAAGTGATTTAAACTATATATGCTACAATAAATAGTATCATTTATCTTATTTTCAGTCACATCAGCTCAAAGCTATAAAAATAAAATAAACGACCTAACTGTAAGATATCAGGAACTTATGATAAAAGTGAAAATCAATCAGAGTACATTTTATGCAGTAAATGTAATGTGAACATTTAAAAAACAGTATAAATATCATTAAAGATTATCATCAATTATCATCGTATCATCAAATTTACACAAATCAAACTATCTTATTGAGACTGATTTTAATAACGTCGATATTATCACTACAGCTTTCAAAAATCGTACAATCAGTTATAGAGTAAATCTATCACCTAACATCACCTATATTACACCAGAAATGTTTATACGTGATGAAGAAAGCACTCATAAAACTAATCGAAAAATTATTATCTAATCATACATTGATAAAAGCAGATTTTGAATGATTTGCGATATATGATTTGTGTAAAACAGACAGCCAGCAATTGAAATCTTTTAATACAAAATATCAGACTATTTACTAAAAACACTTGTCTCAAACACTTGTTGTACTCAATGACGCAGAATAAGTTTTTTAAAAAAATTACAGAATTTGAGCAGAGTTAATCGGGTTGGTCCTTTAACTCAATTAATCACTTAGAAATATTCTCTATTTAATAAATATTCTCCGATGAGAGGAGGTTCGTAAATAAATTTACTAAGACTATAAAAAAAAACTAAAAGTTGACTAAATATTCGAAATAATGATGAATGTTGTTTCTTATGGTGCGGTGTTGAAGCATTGTTTACTTCTAAATATAATGTAAGTAAGTGTAATGTAATATCCTCATTATACTAAAGTTTTAAATAGGAAAAGAATCTCATTTCCTCCATCATTTAATAATATAAAAATATTAGAAAAATCGAATTCTATAAGTATGAATGTTTGTATTAGATAAAAAAATTACTTGTAAAGAATTACTCATAAACAAATCGATAATATCAATTTGTTATACATTGAAAATAATAACAACGGACATTATTGTCTAATCACAGATCTTGAAAGAAAGAAGGGTCCGTATTAAACTAGGAGTCACGCGAGTTTTTGTAGTAGCAACCTATGCTCCGGTCAACTCGTCGGCGACTCATGACC
>NJDC01003863.1:34290-52086 GCA_002245475.1 Calephelis virginiensis
GAGGGTGGTGTCAAGAGTCTCCGAAACCGGCGTGTTTGTATGAAAAGGGTTATGAATGTGAAGGAAGCAAGACAGGTTTGTCAGGACCGTGAGGTCTGGCACTCGATACTATCTGCCTACCCCGTAAGAGACTTGGCATGAAGATATGTATGTATGTACTAAAAAATACTTTACCAGACAAGGACTAACTCGAAAATCAATCCTGGATTATGTGAGCAATAATCTTAACAAAGATAACTTTCATATGATATATACCAAACCACCCACCAAAAAACCACCTTCAAGATTACATCACCAATATGAAGCAATCGATTACAAAAAAAAACTTTCAACTATTATAAGGGACTCAGTGACAAAGGAATCATACGACGACTTTACAAAGCTGGAAAACTCCCTGAAAATATGTACAGAAGCGAGAACAGTTACAAAGACTAAGGTTATCAACGAACCACAAAAGGAATGGATCAACAAAAAAGATCATGACAGAAATCAATGAGAGAAACCTAATATATATGGAACTAAAAAAATCCAAATGACGAAAATCTGACAGCAAAATTTAATACAAAACGAAATCTCGTAACTTACTTGATCCAGGAAGCAAAGAGGTCATACCATAAGAATGAATTCAACAAGAACAGTTGAAAGCAGAAAAACTCAAAACTTATAGCCAACTCAATAGAGGTTACAGATCCTTACGAAATATGCAAAACATTTAATAGTTTTCTTGCCACAATTGGACCCTTTGTAGCTAAGAAAATAGCTATAGATTTTCATGTTAATTACACTCTTGCGTAGTGCAAACCCACTTTTACGAAAGTCACAAATGAAATGTCTAGATCCATGTACCGAAAAAGAGATAGTGGATATTATAAACAACCTAGATTCCAATTCTAGTGTCGGTCTAGACTCTAGATGGCATCAGCACAAAAGTTATCAAGTGCATAAAAGACTTAGTAAAAACTCAACTAACAAAATGCTTTAATAATCTCTTAGAAAAAGGATCATTCCCTGACACACTTAAAATTGCTAAAATAACACCAATTTACAAGTCAGGAACCAAAACAGAACCGGGTAACTATCGTCCTATCTCTGTATTGCCGGTATTATCAAAAAAACTAAAAAAAAATTTACATACACGATTACAAAACTACCTTGACTCAATTAACTTCTTTTTTGAACGGCAGTACGGGTTTCGGACGAAAAGTAACACACTGACGGCAACAATAGATCTCGTTACCAAAATTAAACATAACATTGATAAAAGAAAAATTGATTTAAAAAAGGCTTTTGATACAGTCAGCCACAAGTCACAGTCAGTCAAAAATTTAGAGGTCATTGGTGTTACTGGCAATGCCTTAAAAATGTTTGAATCTTACCTTTCAAATAGATCACAGATAGTAAAAATAGACAAAGCAACTCAAAGTCCTCAACAGCTGATAATATTTTGTGGATTACCACAAGGATCGATACTAGAACCTAGAATCTGCTTTACCTAGTCTACAATAATAACATTCACGAATTGGGCTTAAATGGCCATATAGCATTGTATGCTGACGATAAATGTCTTTTTTACTTCGGTTCTTCAATGGAGGAATTGGTATCTCAATCCTAACACGACCTCTGCACGCTGCACGACTTGTTCCAGTACAACTTACTAACAATCAACGTCTCCAAAACTAGCTATGTAATTTTCAAGGCTAAAAACAAACCAGTACCCACCTACTTACCACTCGTAATAAATGGCATACCATCAAATAAAAAACAAAAAAAATATCTTGAACTTTACATGGAAACTCACTTAACATGGAATGCCCACATTAAACAATTAACAACCTAGCTAAGTTCACTCCGAGCCTCCCTCCGGTTTAATGTTCGATGCATACCACGTAAACTACTTTTTACATTTCATAATAGCTTAGTTAAATCGCATTTATCATACCTCATTGAAATCTGGGGAAGCGCTGCCAAAACGAGATTAAACAGATTGCAAGTCCTACAAAATAAAATCATTAAGACTATTTTTAACTATAATTGCCAAACATCAACCCCAAAAGTATATCGCGAAACTAATCTTATGATCATAAAACAATCATACAAATACAATACGAGTACATGCATATTTGAATATAAAACTATTAACAAAAAAATCCACACAGAACTACAATTTAATAGAAGACCGAAGGTTGGACTCCCCTGCACCCGACGTGCGAGCTTCATGTTCTTCCTAAGACTCGAACAGGGTACGGCCAAACCACAGTTACATGCGAAGGTGCGCGCCTATTTAACTAACTACCCTCTAACATGAAAAATATTGACTCGCTCAATTTATTTAAAAAACGCCTGACAAATTACGTTTTGAATAATAGTTAATAACTAGTATAATTAAACGCCCAAATATCCTCAATTATGTCTCCTTTACTTTCCACCAATACTATAAGTGACTTTACTTGTCCTTACTATCCTTACTTTTCCTTACTAATACTATAAATGCGAAAGTAACTCTGTCTGTCTATCTGTTACGCTTTCACGCCTAAACCAGTGAACCGATTTTGATAAAATTTGGTACAGAGATAGAATAGACCCTGAGGAACAACATAGACTACTTTTTATTGCAAATGATAGGGGAGAATGGGTAAAAAGAGGGGATGAATGTTTAAATGGAAAATCGTCATTTTTAAAGCTGTAACAGTGAAACTTTGTATTTAGATACTTTATGATAAACAAAAGAACATAGCTACTTTTTATCACTAAAAAATGAGGAAAAATGGGTATAAAGAGGTAATGAATGTGCGTATGGAAAATCGTCATTTTTGAAGATATAACAGTGAAACTTTGATTTCAGACACTTTATTAGGAATGAGGCTACTTTTTATAGCGAAAATTGGAGGAGAAAATTGGGGTAAAAACTGGTGATGAATGTTCGTATGGAAAATCGTCATTTTGAAAGTATAACAGTGAAACTTTGTATTTAGACACTTAATGAGGTACGAAAGAACATAGGGTACTTTTTATAGCGACAATTTAATCAAAATATACTTATCAACCTTATAATAAAAGAATATAAACATGGAAACGTGCAAAACTACGTCATCGCTAAATGTGTTTAGTATAGACAAATTAATTTTCCAAATTTTTCTCCTAATAAAATGAACCGAAAATCGCCTTTTATGACAAAGTTGGTATGAAAGCAGTTCGTCTATATTTTTTTGTAAGAGCTCGGAACCAAAATCTATACTATCTATACTAATATTAAAAAGCTGAAGAGTTTGTTTGTTTGTTTGCTTGAACTTTTAGTGTTAGAAAGTTCATTTATTGAAGAAAGCTACAGGCTATACATCATCACGCTAAGATCAATAGGAGCGGAGCACCAATGATAAATGTTTTAAAATCGGGGGAAGTAAGTAAGGTGATAGTTGTGATTTCTTTCGGTAGGTAATAATTCTTATCTATTTGCCTAAACTTCACTATCAATCGTCACTAATAGATTGTGTATCGATATCGGTACTCTACTTTTTCTGGACAGCCTTATAATGTCAAAATGGCAGCCATATTTAGTAGCCGACGGCAGGCTTTTTTCATAGGTATTTCATATCCATATACTTAGAAGTCAATGTCTATTACTGTTTACAATTCTCCACCTTTTTCTGAACCTTTTCTTTACTCATTGGATACTTCGTTATAAAATAATTCAGCACAAACCAAAGAGTAAAGTAACTGTCCATGCATAAACTGTCTAGGTAGCGCGATAACAAATATGAATGTAGTTGTCAAATTAGTGTTGCCGGTTTTTTCACTTCAGTCTAAATTAAGCAAATGTTGTAATATAACTGTTTCTAAATTTAGTCAAGACTCTTCACTCAAGGGTGGTAATTATATTGTTTCATCTAGGTATTTATAGTTATATAACAACCAATGTTTTACATAAGATTATTTCACAATTGATAACTAAAGTAGGAATTTTAAAAGTAAGTAATAAAATCCAAAAAAAAACTACCAACAATTGAAAAAATTCTAAAAAACCTAAAATCATTGAGTGGCCACTTAATAAACTTTTTTTTATTTTCCTAAACAACTATGTTCTTAAGTTTTCCGTAATTCCTAATGATGCATATAGTTAAGTAAAATCAAATAGGTATTGCTTTTTGAATTGGCACCACAATGAGTAAAGATTTATGTTATGTTAAACCGAAAGAAAGAACCAACCAATTATAATACAACCTGAATCCTCGATGTAGTTAGTTAGGTAGTTCTAAAGTATTTACTGTCAACCTTCGGCTCTAAATGGTAAGTGTCTACTAAAAAGAGAATATATACCTCTTTGGTTTTATTCCGAATTTGACAATCGATATTTGTCAATCTTGTCATTTGATATTTTCTAATTTTAGCCGTTTCGTTTACCATATTTTATTTTAAAAATTTTAAAATAGGTTTTCAATTAGTATTATTATATTGGGACTTTATATGTTTTTGTTTTAATAATAAGTGTGAATAAAGTTTTTGTGACATTTTAGTGCAAATAATATGGTGTTTCTTTAAGTGTATATTTCCATTGCTGTAGGTTTTTTTTTTACTTTAAGAGGATACATTTGAATGTTAAGATTGCCTTTAAATGTATTTTCGTTAATCACTATTAAGCTACTTAAATTGTATGTAGTAAGACTTTAGTTGATTTTGTTTTAGAATGTTTTAATAAATGTTAATAACATCTTCGTCTTTTAGTTATTTAGATTTATCTGTATTTATATTTGGTTCAATTCAAAAGTACCTACTAAGAGAAGCCTATTAACTATTACTTTGAATATTTTCAAATTATACTGTTCTTATTATTTATTTCTGTTCAAATAGTCTATCGCTTTACCTTTTCATGGCATCATCAAAACTAAAACTAACTAAAACTTCGTTATTGTTGTTTTAAGGTTTTATTCTGTATCGGTCGGCTATTTAAATAAAAACAAATAGTAAATGATATAAAGAACGGTATAAATGTTTCTTCATATTAGGAATAGATGGCACTAATATTAATTATGGTATGGACTCGAAACTTTTTATAACAACTACATCTGTTAATGCGCCGTTGAACAAATGTTTTCTATATACCGATATAGAACCTTAAGTGGCTTATCTAATAAGGATATAATCTGTGGTGAAACCGTCTGAAGCTCACACGACCGCCCGAGCATCCAATGCCCGAGACTCCCTCCCTTTTTGTAGTGCCAGGGTCATACATTTAAAATCGACTAATTTCAAAATGTTGCCAATATAAATGAAAATAATACCATAAATTTATAAACTGTTGCAAACAATATTTAACAAATCTAACATTCAAACATCTAGCACGTGGTGCATGTCCTCATGCACGGTGTTAAATAAACCTAACATTCGGTCAGTCGTGTATGCTTCCAAAGTATGCTTTTAAATCTTATTACTATTTTTATAAAAAGAGAGGATTCCATATCTAAACACGTTATTCAGTTTAAGGTTTTATACACAAGAAATGCCAATAATTTAAAAATATGTGCATCGACCATACATCCCAATAGACGCTGCATATAAGGCAACACGGTTTTGTCAACACATAAGTGTAATTGTTCTAATGTAGCTTATTACTTAAAAAGATATGAACAGTAATGACCAGGTTTGTGACCTGTAAAGATTGTCACGTTATTGTATAAAAAACAAAAAATAGGTATAAAATGCCTGTTTGTTCAATTAAATGGTACAGTAAAAAAAAGCCGCACTTCACATTACTGAAAAGATGGTACAACTTTCCGTAGGTTAATTAAAAATAAAACCATTCATAATTATATTTTAAATTATTAAATAATTTTGATAGTTATCGGAGTTCATCATTTATACTGGTCAGTCATTGCTAGATGCGGGTTTATATCCCTTTCTTACACATCTGATTTTCAAGCTATCACTTTCTTTTGCATACAGCTAGTGATGGACTAATGTGCAAATCAATTTTATCGATATTTTTGTTTATTTACTCTGAATAGGATACCGGTCTTGTACCGGTATTGTATGTAGTTGGTATTTATGTATTTTATCGATAAATTTAAGCACTGACAGAAACATCAAAAAACTTCTTACTCTGTGTACTTTTGAGTTGGCCTCTGGATAGTTACTCTTTTTCATGTGAGAAGTCAGCGAACAAGCACACGGCTCTCTTAATGGTAACAGATAATCATTGCCTATAGACAACCATTGATATTACAGGTGCGTTGCTATCTTATGGTCGGAATGTAAGGCCTATTGTGCAAATCTACTAGTTTCCCTACCCTCCGAATCGGAATGTGACACTGTCATTATAGCGGCAGGAATGGGTAAAGCGGTGGATAACTACCCAGGGAAGTTGCTGCACACCACTTTATCACCAGTGATCTTGTTGACAATTACCTGTTTTACCTGGCAGAGGGGCAGGTGATCTATTTTAGTCAGCGGACCCGAACCAACACGATGGAAAACTGAACTTCTGAACTAAACGCGGAAGAGGGTGCTGTTATTAGTCATTAAATAACTGAAAAATAGTTGAGCCGATTTAATTTATGTTCATTAGGTGGTTATCTGGGTGATATAAATTCAAGACTGGTACCGATAGGTGATGTTGAGGTCAGTATGTCATAAAACTTTCAAAGGGCTGGGACAATTTTAAAACTAATTTGTTTACAGTATTTCAACGATATTCTGTAGTTCAGGTGGGAATTACTCGAATGAATTATAACAATTCAATTTGATAAGTATGTCTTTTATATCAGGTATCCACAAGATCATAAAGTAAAAAATTCTAATTTGGTTTAAAGAAACCAGACGAGAGAATTGGTTTCCGAATTCCAAATTCCAAATACGGTGTATTAAATCTCAGCATTTTGCAGAAGGTTGTTTTATACACTTTACGCCACTGCTGCTTCATGACAATGCTAGACCACATCCTGCACAAGAGACCGCTTCTTAATTAGAAGAGCATCAATTGGAATGTAAAAAAACATCCACCTGAACCTAGCTCCAACCGATTACTATTTTTTTTTCGAAAAATTCAATTTCGATGGGGCAGATGGGGCAACCAAACCACGTCCAAAGATTTTATTGATTCCTTTTCGAACGGTTTTTTAGAAGAGGGATCAATAAATTACCTATGGAATGGCAAATGTGCATAGGAAACAATGGTTCATACTTTGATTAAATATATATAATACATTAAAAATATTTGACTTATGTTGCCCCCCTATAAAATGCCAATTACAGATGTAAGGACCTAACATATTCAAGTACGGATATTACTCTCAACCGCAAAAATGTGGGACTTTGACACGTTGAGTTGCATAGCTGCGATGTGTCGTGCAATAACAAAATGCGATGTAATCCGTTACAATGTCGTACTTCATAAAATAAAAGGCATATCGATAAAATATATTGTTCTTATTAAATATGTCTTATCCCTAATCTTACAAATCTGTTTATGAATATGACGTGTTGTCATTGCAAGGGCCAATAAGAAAGCAGTTCTTCGTTTCCCCGCACCTCAGCTATTTGCCAGAATTGTTTTAAAGCAAAGTTATAAAGAATAGGCGTCTATTGGGATGTGTGGTCGATGAATATGTGTTTATGATATTTTGTCTAATAAGTCTCATAAAGAGTATCATGAGTTTTACCATAGTTTAATAAACCGCATGAGTAATATTTTAATCACATCTATTCTTACAATCGTAACAATTTACAATTATAAAATATATACATCTTTAGAAACTTGTACCCCAAAACCATTTAACATCCTCTCGACATAGGATACATTATTAGAATATGTCTCATTTGCAAACCCATCCATTCTTGCAAATAGGACGCATTCCTTTTATAAAGTCTGTATAGAACATTCATTTGTACAGCCATGAACCCATCCATTCTCACAGCTATTTATGTTCTATACTAATAACCAATCTTCCCAAAACATTAACACGTTCCATCACGTTTCAGTCGAGTAAGTTCTCATTTAAAAGTCACATTATATTTTCCACTCGTAATTCCATTTAACCACTTAAGTATACTTATCACTAAACGTAGATTAAATTACTCTCAGTTCAGATTTACATTATAGTTCGTATGACAGTATACATTAAAGACTAAAATGTCAATATGCGGTTAATTTATCAAATTGTCATTGAGATTTAGCATTACAATTAAATTACTATAACTTAAACAGTAACACACATTAATTACATTATGAAATAAATACTAACCAAATCTATATTATAGATTATTAGCATGAAGTTAGGATTCATCATTACTTTCAGTTTCATGATCAGTAGTATCAGATTCATTGAGTTCTAATGCGGCTACATTGACCCAAGGCAACATTCGATCAGAAGCTACAATTGTCTGTCTTTTGTTTTTAATTCCTGTTAACCCCGGTATAGCTACCACCCTATCATTACCTAATATTGCAACAACGCGATATGGACCTGTGTTTGCAGGTAAAAGCTTTTTGCTTTTACCGTGGTTATTAAAAGCAGTTTTCGTTATCTTAACTAGCTCTCCTTCTGTAGAAACTCGAGCAATATGCCTACCCTTATCATAACTCTTTTTTTGTTTTTTTCTGCTCAGCATCAATTTTAGTTTTATCTTGTTCTCTTACGTCGTTTAAATCAACTACTTCGCGTGTGTCTTGTCGTACTACGTTAAGCATAGGATTAGTATCAGACTTCATGAAAGAATCAAATAGAATTTCGGCAGGTGTCCTACCAGTGATCTTTTAACACTTATTATTTAAACCCTACTGTACTTTGCCAACCGCGTCATCCCACTCCCTTTCATCGCGATTAAGAGTTTTTGCGGTTAATGAGCTAAGGATGGTGTGGTTGTATCTTTCAACCTGCCCATTAGCCCGTGAGCTAGCTACAGCATTGAGTACATGTTTCATGTCTCTATCAAGACAAAACCTCTTGATGTTCCTCTGTCAGTTATAATGCAATCTGGAGTACGAAATGTGTAAAATATATCTTCTAAGGCCCTGATAGCGCTTTGGGTTTTTGTGTTCCATGCTGGCTTAGTGAAAACAAATTTAGTAAATCCATCAACTATGACCAGAAGATAACTATTTCCCTGTTTAGACTTAATGAAAGGTCCAAGGTGGTCAATGTGCAATGTATGAAACGGGACTTGCACCTTTTCAATTGGGTATAAGTGACCCTCATTATTTGCCGGTTACAATCCTCCTAATACAATAACCTGATGCATGGGACTTCCAATCATTCTAGTATTAATCAGAAGGTTATTTTTCATCTGCGTCGTGACTATCACCTTCAAACTTGCCGCAATCCGCAAAGCTTATTATTAGCAGCAGCTAGAACCTTGACAGGTATACCAACATTACACTCTACATTAGTTTCAGAGAAAGGCATTTCACTGTTTATATCAAAGAATCTAAGCTGATCCGAAGTCTTGTAAACAAATATGTGGCTGCTCAGTAAATGACTGGCCTATTAACAACGGTAGTTCCAGATATGGATGATCAACCACCTGACACGTAACATTAGCAGTTACTCCATCTACACATAAGCTAACAGACACGCTACCTAGAGTACGGACAGTATCATTACCGAAACCCTTCAAATTAAGGGCAACGCTTTTACAAGGTAAACCAAGTACAGATACTTTAGTTTTCCTAATTAATGAAACTTCACTACCGAAATCAATAAATGCTTTAAGTGGAAGTAGGTTTTTGAACATTATTACCGATATAGTCTTTGTTATTATGGACTAAAAAACAGCTTTCAGTCTTGTGACCCACCTTGTTACATTTGTCACATGTGATCATTGGTTTGGGACATTTCAAAAAGAAATGACTTTTCCTTTCCAGTTATAGCAAAATATGGAATCACTATTGTTGTTTAACATAAATTTGTTCCCTAAACTACTTGCATTGTTACGAAAACTTGTTTCGGAAGAAAAGTTAGGTTTATATTTTTAAAACTATTAAACTGCTGACAAGACTCGTTATCGCTCCTCAAAAACTGAAGCAGTTGTTCGAGGTGTGTACAACGCAAGGTAATAGAACTAGATTTCATAGTTCTATCAGTCAAACCGTGGATTATACAGTCTACAGCACGTTTCCCCTCAATGTTGCATTGATTCAATAGAGCTAATTTTTCATAATAATAAGTTACGATAGGTTCATTAAATCTACTCTTACGTTTAAGCATGTCTTCTAGTGCTTGGCCATAATTCATAATTTTGTTCGCATAGGAATGCATTGAGTAATTTAACTTTCCATTCAGACCAATTAAATAAAATTGAAGGTAAACTCTCATATCATGTCTTGGCCAAGCCCTGAAGTTTCTGCATAGCTAAATGGATCGTCGTTTTATCGTCCCAACCGTAAACAGTCGTGCACTCGTTCACTTTTTTAAGTCATACATTTATACGCTGATTCTTAGCAGTTGGGTCAAATTCAGGCAAAACAGTCTTATGGTTATTTAAATTGGTAGATGTTAATGTGTGCGAATGACGGCTGTGACTGTAAATTTTTTAATGAATTTAGAATATTCACAACATCATCCGTAGTAAACAAGGGGTTTGAAGGCATTTTTTATGAGTTTGCAGGTTTATACACCGGAGCCCTTCTTTCCTCTAGGCTGTCCTCAATAAATCGGCTACGCCTTCTCTTTCGAGAAGATTCTTCAGCCTCTGTAGAAAATCGTACAGAATGCCGAATACCCGTTTGAATACGATCTTGGTCAATACTTACAAAACTTTGCATTTGACTACGCTCTCTAATCAAAATCTTTTGGAGGTTACGTAATCGTTCCTTTTCTCTATTCATCTCTTTTTCTAACTCACGTAACTTGTCGTGGTTGCGAGAAACGTTACGTACCTGTCGATGGCTTTCACTACACCTCGCGAGACTATCGAAGACGACGGGTGCGGCTACGGCTGCGTCGCGTACACTCACTTAATCGTCCCGGTGGCAACTCGGTTGGATCCAGCGTGAATAAGCGACGAGATTTTGATCTTTGTTCTCCCGACATCGTATCTGAAACTCGAAAAAAAATCAACTATGTAATTGTTTTTTTTTTTTTTGAAAATAAATCGGAAGGCTTGATAATGATTTTATTTAAATTGTAATACAAAAATGTTAAAATAGAAACCCTAAAATAATATTTTATCATATGTAGCTACTGTATTTCATTATATTCAAACTGCTGTAGCTGTAAAGTCTGGATCCGTCATTGATATTGCTTCATATCACCGAAACTAGCTTAATCATAACAACATTGATTTTATAAGTGTCGTTAAAATATAATAAATTATAGAATAATAATTGGATTTGCTGTTCACTTGGCCCTAGATACAGCGATCCTACACTTCTTAAGCTATTGCAAAAACTAATTCAACCAATTAAATTTTGTTGCACAGGTAACACTAAAGGTTATGCAATCTCACACTTTATTTTGTACCAGTAACCTGGAATAGTACCAGTTTATATATTTAAATATTTACCAATAGTTTATTAACATTATTTTTTAGCTGAATAGCTGTAGAGTTAATTAAAATCGATCGGTCAACCAAAATCTGGATTTAATTGAAATTATAGCTATCAAAATTTAAATAAGCCAATATGATTGCAAAACTAAATTTATTCAATCAAAAATAGCCAGCGGAAATTGAATTCGGATTGAGAAGCATTTGTAGCCACTTAAAATTAAATACGTCAACGTAATTTCAAACTAGATTTAATCTATCAAACATAATAATAATAATAATAAATCATCTTTATTTTTATTTCACATAAACCTATAAGAGGCTTGTGAAGGGTCTATATAATAATAAATCTACCACCGGATCGGAACGCGGCCGCACACTGAGAAGATCAACATCGTTAACGAAAATTGTATTTGGGTTAAGAAAATTATATAATAACTATATATAACAATTTCAAATTAAATACGTCAACGTAATTTCAAACTAGATTTAATCTATCAACCATCGTTAACGGAAATTTGGATTCGGGTAGAAAATATTATAGAAGAACTATTTATAGCTATTTTATATACCTTAAAGTAATTTCAAACTAAATATAATCTATCAAGCATTGTTAACGGAAATAACTATTATGAACTTAAATTGAACATTTAGGGATAAGCTATTTTAAATTGAATACTTTCGTCGTTTTAAAATAAATTCAACCCAATTGAACGAAAATTATGATTTAATTTTTTTTTTTAATTGTGGGCACTTACCACTTCTGACGTATAATAAAACGCCCAAATATCCTCAATTATGTCTCCTTTACTTTTCATCAATACAATAAGTGACTTTACTTATATACCATATAACACTGAATACCACTAAGTTATGAAGATTTTCAAAAATAAAAATAATAGCCAAAAATAACGGATATAACCCAGGACTTATAGATTGTATTATAAGAAAGAAGAACAAGAATTATTTAAAACAGGCGTTATATTCTGAAGTTTCTAAAGTAGTCAATAATGTTAAAAACTATGTAAGATTGCCATATCTACGGGATATTTCCTATAAATGTTCAAGATTACTAAAAGATAAGAAGCCGGTTTTCTACAAAACTAAATCTGTAAAAAGATTATTTTTAGTGGAATTTATAGGTTAAATTGTAAAAATTGCATGGTACATACGTGGGTCAGACGGGAAGATCGTTCTCAATAAGGTTAAGGGAACATCTTAGATGCTGGCACTCGGGAAAAAGAGATTCTGCCTTTGCCAGACATTTATTGGACGAGGATCATACTTTTGACCCAACATGTACCTTTGAACTACTTCATTTTTGTAATAAAGGCAGGAAACTCAAATTCTTTAGAAGCGCTAGAAATAAATAGGCTTAAAAATGGCCCAGCTTTATTGAACGATCAGTTCGACCTAAATAGCTCTCCTCAACACGAGTTATTTTAATGATTAATATTAAGGTAGATGTTCACAATTAATTTGATTTTCATATAAAAAAATTATGTCTTACATTAATTTAATTCTATTTTTTTAATATTTTTTTTTTGTTATTCGTATATTTTCGACAATTTGACTGTGGTATTCTCATGTATATTCTGACATTTTGTAACGTTTGACATCATTTATATTTTTTCAATTTATTTTTTTCTAAATTGATTTTTCTATAAGTTGACATATAATTTTATTTTATTTTTTTTAATCAATGAAATTTAGCAATCTAACGGTAATCCCTATCTTTGGGGAAATAGAATTGCTGTGGTATAACTTTGATGTGGTTTGTTTACTGTTAACATTTTCAAATGTCGGTACCGTCAGTAACATCTAACCAAATAGGTATTGAACGTTAAATCAAAAAAGTCCTTTTTATCTTCAGTTTCAAAGCCCTGATAATGCTGTAAAAAGTGAAATCGGTTGGCTAGAAAGTAAAAGAAAGTGTTAAATAAAGTATACACTGGATAAGTACAAGTGTTAACTCCAAAAACGTGTATACACTGATACACATTTTTTATTTTAATTAACACTTCAGCACAGTAACCACTTAATGACAACCTTCCTCCAGCGCTCCATAAAACCGTCTAAAGCTCACACGACTGCCCGAGCATCCAGTGCCCGAGACATCCTGGCAATACAAAAAGGGAGGGTCCCTTTTTGTATTGCCAGGGTCATAAATTTAAAATCGACTAATTTCAAAATATTGCCAATATAAATGAAAATCGTACCATAAGTTTATAAACTGTTGCAAAAAATATTTAGCAAACCTAACACTAACAAAATTTTGAAATGCATTAGTCGGATCTGTATCTACTATTAATTTGTTTTTGTTTGTGATGATGTTAGATAATGATATCGTATCGTCAAATGTCTGTCGATTTATGTTTGTACCTATGCAATGTAAGACAATCAGTTTGTTTACTTCTGTTCACCCATATTCTCATGTAAGTAATATTAATGGATTTCTTTATGAGAATAAATGTCTTTAAACCTTATAAGAACCTTAAACTTCATTACTTTAAGAGATAAATAGAATTATAGCTACCTACATACTTTTATATTTCTTTTCTATTTAAAATAGCCAATTACTTGTCTAGCACATTTTGAGCAGACAAGTAATTCTATTAATGTTGTAAGCACATGGCCCAAGTAATTTAAGTTACTTGGTGAGACAATAAAGATAACCTCTAGCAACACTTTACATAATATGAATCATAATGTCCAAGTTAATATCAGTGAATTAATTACTTAGGACATCTCATGTGCAAACTGTGATAGAAGTGATATTCATAAAAAAAGTGTGTGTGCGATTCACACACGATAGAAGTGAAACTTCAGTAAATCGACAAAAGAATGAGATGAATATATATTTGTGTCTCTTTCCTGTTGCTTTTCCGTTGCACCCGTTTTAAAATCATAACGATTCTAAAGAAGTTTAACTTCAATAATCAGTAAACAATAATAATATTATTAATTGTAGTTTAAACCGGGGTCAAAAAAACATTCAAGGGCTGATTGGCAAACATGTAAAATAGGAGTTGTTTATAAGATGTAACAATATTCATGTATTGGGAACGTGCACGACAATTGCGCCACATTATAATATTATTCTATGTGCGCCACCGCAACCGTGTGAACGCAACTTAAGGGGAGTTTGTCAAATAGTAGACTATAGTAAATGATAACTGCATCATATTTTTTGTAAAATAAAATATAATAGAAAGACTATCATACATATCTTCACGCCAAGTCCCTTACGGGATAGGCATTATAGATATTTGTTAAAACAAAAATAGGGAATAATGAAAGTGATTTCAGAAACCGATTTTAAGAGTAAAACATGAAATAAGCTTCTAAATGAAATAAATTCTGAAAAACGTTAATCTAGTTTTAATTTTCAATAAAAATATACCAGTCATTAATTGTTGTTGTTGTTGTTGTTGTTGTTATTGAAAATTCAAATTTACTAAATAAGTAACAGCTCATATTCATATATTGTTAATAATTAATCAGCAGATTCTCGGTTTGTTGTTTCAGCAGACAGTTGGGCTTTCACTAAGCAAAATAACTTAGAAGTGGTCTTGAAATTATTTTTATCAGTGCAACAGCTTTCATATATTTTTTTTTAATTATTTGTTACAATCCTTCAAGTTGATATTAGTGTTTAATATTAGCGTCACAGTGATCAGCGTAAATAAAGCTATCGCATGTAAAGATCTTTCTTCTTGAGACTTGACATTCTTGATTAACCAGATGAGCTTGGGTTTGATTTCCTATTTCCATTATTATTTCATTGGTTGTTTTATATCTGCTACAGTTTTTGTGGTTCTTCGTTTAGTTAGACATGTATACCTTGGCAGTGTATGTGACTCGATAACCTTCCCCTTTCGATATTTTTTAGGATAGTATATATCATGGGGACATAACTTGGTAGTGTAAAATATAAAATACGTTTCTGGATTAAATAAATTCGGAAAATGTTAATCAAGTTTTAGTTTTCATTTATAATATTTAAAGCCATTCCTTAATTCAATCTGTACATTTCGTCATAGTTAATTTTAAGTATATTCACGCCCATATCCCCGAAGGGGTAGGCAGACGCACAACCTGGGCACCCACGACTAGCTGAAGACTAAGTCCTACAATATGATAGGTGGCAAGCCTACCGCCAATTGGGCACATATCCGATTCCGGACAACGTTAATTTTATTAGAAAATCAAAAATACACATTTTCTAATTTTTTTGGGACACGACCCGGGGATCGAACCCGGGACCTCAAGAAGTTAAGTCCGACGTCGGATCGCTAGACCACAGAGGCGACCAAATTAACAGACCATACTTAATTTTGTCAGTGAAAATTTGAAATTACGCAATAAGTTGCAGTTCATAGTCATATATTGTTGATGATATTATATCAACAATAATGTTTGTTGTCTCAGCAGAAAGTAGGACTTTCATAAAACAAAACACCTTAAAGTTGTTGTTAAACACCAATGAAATGTTACATATTTGTCGTCAGGTTTTGGATACCATGGCGATTCATGATCAATAATACCATAATTAGTAAATGTCCTATAAAATTGTTTTAATTAACGTTATAATTTAAGATTGTGTCCAATATCACTCACTTTTACCTTTTAACAGCAGCTACTCGTTTGATTCTATGATCTATTTTTCAGACATAAAGTGTCTAAATACAAAGTTTCACTGTTACAGCTTTAAAAATAACGAATTTCCATGTGAAAATTCATCCCCTCTTTTTACCAATAGTCCCCTATTTTCGCAATAAAAAGTATACTATGTTGTTCCTCGGGGTCTATTCTATCTCTGTACCAAATTTCATCAAAATCGGTTCACTGGTTTAGGCGAGAAAGCGTAACAGACAGAGTTACTTTCGCATTTATAATATTAGTAGGGAAGTAGGGATTTTTAACCAATTTTGCTACTATGTGTATCATAATTTCTTTGTGTTTTTCGTTAATAATAAACTGATGTACGTGGTTCATCGTTATGAAGTTATGGTAAAAATAAACGTTAAATATTTTTCCTACGCAAATTGTGCCACCCACGTTAACCCTCATAGGGATTGATTTTCAAAAAACGATTAGATATTATGTATCTCATAATTCGTATTGCAGAGCATTATTTCAGTGTCACACAAAATATTTCAATAGAATTAAATTTCGCATACAAACTTAGCCACCCCCTTTTAACCCCCAATGGGGGTGAATTTCGAAAAACCCTGAAATAAGTGTTTCATCATTTGTGCTTAAAAGTATTAATTCAAAGTGTCATGCAAAAATGTGCAATAAAAATATTTTTCTCATACAAACTTTGCCACCCCTTTTAACCCTTTTAAGGGTTGAATTTCCAAAAAATAATATGCCTATGTCCTTCTCTGAATGCAAACTATCTACATACCAAATTTTAGCATAATCGGTTGTGTGGTTTAGGCGTGAAAAGGTAACAGACAGACAGACAGAAAGACAGAGTTACTTTCGCATTTATAATATTAGTGTGGAAGTGTGGATATACCTAGACTTTGTCAGGTTATCCGTAAATTTGCCCATTCGTTTTTGCCTACTAAAAACGATGAGTAATTTATAGTTCCACAAGTCCTTTTAGTACATTACCTACTTACGACGAATGGTCGTGAGTAAATATTTTACTGGTCCCTCCCTTCGTTTCAATACTGCATTAAGCTTATTTATTTGATCAATATTTTTGTAATTATCATAACACTTATTTATGATATGAACCAAAATTGTTATTGAAAACATACATAATTTAACAAATCAACAAAAAATTTAGACTAATATAGTTTTAAAATAAAAAAAAACATCTTGATTGTTTTATTATTAGCTGTTAGTGCTATTGTGATAGCGAAACGCAAATCCCGGCTCGCGCGCGCCAATATCTTGTTTGAAGTTTCAAATTTGACAATTGATGTTTGATTTTATTTCAGTTAATATGTCTAAGCGAGTTTTGGCGCCATCGTGAATGAAGATTGTCGCAATTTTTTCACAATTATTGATTTTAATGTAAAATATGAGTAAAATTGGTTAATTTAGGTGGAAATTAGTTTGATTTTGTTCAGTGAAAGTGTACTAATGAAATAATCATGAAGAAATTAGTGTATCGAGAATTTCGTCGCTGCCGCCAAATCTCATAAACGAGCTTGTGTAAAGAAACCACCGCTTTACTCAAGACCCAGACAAGACTGTGTAAATAGTGACTAATGACTGAAATAAAGAATTCATACGGAAGACATAAAATGAAAATATATAACAAGAAAAAGATTTATCAATACGGAAGACGTGGCTGTATGG
>NJDC01003863.1:59380-70252 GCA_002245475.1 Calephelis virginiensis
CCTAGTTTAAAAAAAAAACATTTTTTTCAAGATTTATACCGCCCCCCTCTAGGCTTCCAGCGCCCACAAGGGGGCGTTATCGCCCACTTTGGGAAAGGCTGATCTAATGGCATTTTAAAGCCCGTGTAAGTCGATCCCATCAGACCTGCTAACCTGTCCAGTACATCAGGTTTAACACCGTCAATTTGTAAAAATAATTATTTAAAAGCTACAACCTTGTTTTATAAAATATAGTTATGATTTCCCTATATATTACGTCTTTTTGTATGACTACATTTTTCTATTCTAGAAATAGAAAGACATTCTAAAAAATATCATATAGGAGGCATTATCATTTTTATTTTTTATTTATGTAATGAACTAGCAGCCCATCCTAGCTTAATACAGGTAGACAAACTTCTATGTTATTACACATATAATCTTTTCTGTTGAATCACCCTTTTTCATATGATATTGAAAGGCAATCAAGCAGATGGATTTCCTGATGGTAAGAAATTCACTCCACTTACAGACACCAAAGGTGGTAATGGTGCGTTGCCAACCTGAGGCCAGGATGGTAGGCCTCGAGCAAAAGTAAGTTTAACGGCTACCTTACCCTCCGTAGCACATCATGGCAAGTACAGACTTTATGGCGGCAAAAAGAGTGTCAGAGATTTAATTATACATTTGACTTGTTACCTTCATATTAGTCATTTGTTTTTAAATAATGTTCCCATTTTCGTTTGACTTGGTTGGCATGCATGGCAATCGAATATTCATGGAGTAACTGTATTGGTTTGTCCTTCATTTATATGAAAAAGTATTTGTCTTTTAATGGTTGATTTTGTGTCAAACTTAAATCAGACCGACTAATAAACTTCATCCTTCGCTTCCCTTTCTGTAATACAAAAACATGGTGAGTAATTCTTTATACTGTTAAATTAAAATTTGCTATACAGGTTTTAGTAAAAATGTTTCCACATTTACCTATAATCGAGTGTATGAGATTTTAATGTGGCTTCCCATACTAGAGAACTAAATCTGGGTTAAATTGATTGGGACTATTATTGTAATTAGTTTGAAGAAATTAATATACATAGCAACCAACAAAACACTAGTTTCAGGCACAGTAAGGAAAAGCCGGTTAGGTAGTTTGTAAGAAGTTTTGCTACTCAGTACATATTTCTATTTATGGGTTTGTAAAATAAAGAAGTTATACTTATAGTCATGTTAATTGATTTTTTAACACATCAATACTTTTTTCGTGTTCGCACTCACACAAATCCAAGTAAAACATCGAATATTTAATAAAAACTGTTTGTAAACTTAAACATATTATTAACTGAAATAAAATCAAACATCCAATTGTCAAACTTGAAACTTAAAACGAGATATTGGCGCGCGCGAGCCGGGATTTGCGTTTCGTTATCACAATAGCACTAACAGCTGATAATACAATTAAGATGTTTTTTTTTATTTTAAAACTATATTAGTCTAAATTTATTGTTGATTTGTTAAATTATGTATGTTTTTAATAACAGTTTTGGTTTATATCATAAATAAGTGTTATTATAATTACAAATATATTGATAAAATAAATAAGCTTAATGCAGTATTGAAACGCAGGGAGGGACAAAGATGGCTACCAGTAAAATATTTACTCACAACCACTCGTCGTAGGTAATGTACTAAAAGCACTTGTGGAACTATAAATTACTCATCGTTTTTAGTAGGCAAAAACGAATGGTCAAATTTACGGATGACGCCTAGTGGATTATAGGAACCGGGCATTAGTGATGGTTCTCCTTACCTCTACCCTCGATACTTTAGTACCATAGAAAGTCCAAGGACAAACGTCAAACCTCGTTTTGTAATAACGTTTTTGATAGTTCATGGTTTAAACCTGGTATTAAACTCAGTACTATTTTTAGACCTCGTTTTGGAATAAGGCGGAAAGTGTCTAAATACAAAGTTTCACTGTTACAGCTTTAAAAATAACGAATTTCCATATGAACATTCATCCCCTCTTTTTACCAATTCTCCCCTATTTTTGCAATAAAAAGTGTGCTATGTTGTTCCTCGGGGTCTATTCTATCTCTGTACCAAATTTCATCAAAATCGGTTCACTGGTTTAGGCGTGAAAGCGTAACAGACAGTCAGACAGAGTTACTTTCGCATTTATAATATTAGTAGGGAAGTAGGGATTTTTAACCAATGTTGCTACTATGAGTATCATAATTTCTTTGTGTGTTTTTCGTTAATAATAAACTGATGTACGTGGTTCATCGTTATGGAGTTATGGTAAAAATAACTGTTAAATATTTTTCCTACGCAAATTGTGCCACCCCCGTTAACCCTCATAGGGATTGATTCTCAAAAAACGATTAGATATTATGTATCTCATAATTTGTATTGCAGAGCATTATTTCAGTGTCAAACAAAATATTTCAATAGAATTAAATTTCGCATACAAACTTAGCCACCCCCTTTTAACCCCCAATGGGGGTGAATTTCGAAAAACCCTGAAATAAGTGTTTCATCATTTGTGCTAAAAAGTATTAATTCAAAGTTTCATGCAAATAGACCTCCGTGGCGGCGATGACCTCATCATTCGACCCAAATCTTTTGCCGGCGAGTGATTTTTTCAGATGTGGGAACAAGAAAAAGTCGCATGGAGCCAAGTCTGGAGAATACGGTGGATGGAGCAGCAATTCCTAGCGCAATTCGATCAATTTGGCCATGACAACGGCGGAGGTGTGAGCCGGCGCGTTGTCGTGGTGGAACGGCACTTTATTTTTTTGCCAAATGTCGGCGTCGAATCTGCGCAATAAGTCAGAATAGTAGATCACCGTGATTGGATAAAAATCCTTCTGGAGGTAATCGATGTAAATCACACCTTGTGAGTCCCAAAAAACACTAGCCATCACCTTTCCTGTCGATTGAACAGTCTTCGCCTTCTTTGGAGCACGTTCGCCGGGTCAAGTCCACTGTTTCGACTGTTCCTTGGTCTCTGGTGTGTACCAGTGAACCCATGTTTCATCGACGGTCACAAAACGACGCAAAAACTCCGCCGGGTTGCGTTGAAACAGCGCCAAACATGTCGCCGATGTGGTCTCACGGTTGCGCTTGTTGTCTGGTGTGAGCAAACGCGGCACCCATCGCGCCGACAACTTTTTCATACCCAATTCTTCGTGCAGAATATGATGCACTGTCCCATCTGCGATGCCTACAGTCTCAGCTATCTCGTGAATCTTCAGTCGCCGGTCTGCCAACACGAGATCGTGGATTTTTTTTACGTTTTCTTCTGTAGTAGCCGTTTTCGGTGCACCTGGGCGTGGCTCATCACAAACCGATGTGCAGCCACGAACAAACTCGTTGAACCAATTTTTGACGGTCGCCATCGAAGGAGAAGAGTCACCGTACACAGCATCCAAGCGCTCTTTGATTTCGCTGCGCGTTTTCCCTTCCATAAACAAGAATGTAATCACCGAACGATATTGTTCTTTTTCCATTTTTGCTAAACCGACCGACACGCTCGCTTTCAAAGGCTGTCAAAACAAAACAAATGAAGGGAAAAGACTGAAAACTACTTGATAGACTTCAAAAAGTATTTACTGCACGATAGTAAAACTCTTTTGTAACAACAACGCCATGGGGCGATGAGGCTAAGTAATTATTGAAGGCCCCACCTACCTAGACTTTGTCAGGTTATCATAACGTGATAATATGATGTGGGTTTTAATGCACGCTGCGTTGTATACGATGCTTGTTTAAATAACAAAGTAAAATCCCAATGAAAATGTGAAAATATGTACAGTTACTCACAAATATGTCTCCTCATTTTTTATGACACAAGCAGAAGGTTTTTTTAAGGAAAGAAATACACGACGACGCCTAAAATAGGTTGTAAGCCCCGACAATTAAGCGCGTCTTCTTAGCCTAAGTTTACAGGCTACCATAAAAACAAATATTTGCACATACACCAGAATAGCAAAAAAAAATGTTTGTATGATAAAATATTTTTCTGGCAACTTCTTACACGAGTAATCGCGCATGTTTCGTAAACGAGTATTTTTTGTTCCCTATGTTCTATTGTAATTAATTATTGTTCAAATTGTTATCTACTTCTAAATAAATGTTTTCGTTTTGTTGACATTTAATGAGTGTTTACGGTAAAATGTTTTTGTAGTCAATTATGAAATATGTTTTCATTCGCGTTTTGCTCGAGCATAAATGTGCAACGAAGCGTTCTATAATTATAATATGTTAAGCACGTCGCTTTATCATACTTTTGAAGCGGCCATTCAGATGTTTTTGTAGCCGATTATAGTTACGCACATGTTCATCGATATCGCGTGCAACTACGGCGTTGACTGTTGAGTAATCAGCATAATGACAAAACGTACGTGTTGTTAGTTCAAGTGTCAGAACTCTCAACTCAGAAGCCAGTGCACATTTTTTAGTCCTAAGAAAACCCCGCATGCGCGGCTAATTAACGACTAAAGTTTTCAAATAATTACTATATTGATAGTGAATCGCTCGAGAGTATTTAAGCTAAGCGGTAAATGCTAAGTGTATATAAAGGATTTATATTTCTTATGAAGCTTTAAATTGGTAAGCATTGATTTAATATTTTTTCAATCAAATTTGAGACTCACAATTTTGTTACATTTTGTATTAGATATGTATCCAGAGATAAGGGTATAGATGTTTTTTTTTTAATTCAGGAGTACGCTTATGTGGAAGTAATTTATTTGTTTCTAGACGGTTTAAACTTTTTTGCTGATCTGAAATTCTCGTATGAGTTTAACGACTTTTAGTTTTTTTTAACGTCAATAACATAAATATACAGTAGTACTATTTAAATTATGCACTTCGGCTTTACACTTTTCACTTTTTTTACACTTTATAATTTTATTTTTAAATTGGCTGAGTTAATCTAAATTAAAGCGAAATGATTATTTAAGTAATAACAACTCTATATAGATATATCTCTAAAATACATTGGGATTTCCGAAGCTTGACTAATATAGCCGAAGCGCATAATTTAAAATATAGTACTACTGTAATATGATAACCAAGTTCAATCCTGTGACTATGGGTATGACTTTCTTGACTGTACCGCCAAAAGTATCGAAATGTGTAGGTTCAAAGTTCTGTCTAGAAAATCTTAAAATTTTAGTCACATGAGTATGTAATCTTAGCTTCAGATACCTGTCCATATTTGTGCTTCCGGCTTGACATCATGTCAAGTTTTTAAACTTAACATAAATATTATGAAAACCTAACCATGTAAATACTTTTTAAATATTAGCTTACTGTCGGTCAATCAATACAGTGCCCTTCTGACAGTGATTTTGCGGTTATCTATATCGTCATTTTAAAGTTTCGCAAATGTAGAAAAAAATATTTCTATTCAACCTGAACAAGTTTGCATTTTTTTATGTTGTAATTATTTACATAATTCCATTTATATACATATATGTCACATATAATATAAGTTACACATATGTAACTTACGACATTTAAAAATTTCTAATTGTAAAATTTTAGCCATATGAGAGTTGAATAAAAAATATTTTTGTTATTTTCATAAATAACAGCTGACTGTAAATACCTACCTATCTTTAGCAGATAGGCCGACTACATATTAGTTGCTTGTAAAATATCCCTCACTTTTTTGTTAATTATTAAAAAGTGACATTATTACTGATTCAAAGTAGCCCTATCTGTTATCTTACATAGGCTATAAGGAAACCAATATTTGAAAAAATCTAGCTCCCCGTGTAATCCCCGTGTTGGTCCGGGCTCCTTTGTAGAATAGACCATCTGCCTTCCTTGCCAGGAAGCTCGTAAAAGGCGAGCATAGGCTCACCGTCACTAACACCGTGACATCTGACTAGCTGGTAGAGTTTAGCAGCGACTCGCCCGGATCGGTACCACCGCCTTACCTATTCATGCCGCCATAACGTCATGACGTGTTCCAGTTCGGAGGGTAAGGTCGCCGGTAAATTTACTTTTGCTCGAGGCCTAATATCCCGGCCTCAGGTTGGCAACGCACCATTACCACCTTTGGTGTCTCTAGGCGGCGTGAATTTCTTAACATCAGGAAATCCGTCTGCTTGTTTGGCTTCCAACGTCATAAAAAAAAAGCTTTATATTTGTTCGAAGTGGGCTAGTTGGATGCGAAGGATGTAAGTTATTAGTACTTCTTAACATTTTTATTATATTTTCGATATATATGGCACGGATTCTATTTTGATATTTTTTTATTATTTCGTTGCTCTTAATATTAAGGCATTATCTAATTTTAATACTCGTATATCGGCATCTGTGCTTTAATTGTTTTACCTTTATACGTTCAAAATAGTATGGAATGGGTTCTATATTGATGATTTTTTTTTCTTAATTCCGTTACTCTTAATATAAGGCATTATGGAATTGTAAAAGATTGGCGTCTGTGCTTTAAACGTTTTACCTTTAAACGTTCAAAATAGTACGGAATGGGTTCTATATTGATGATTTTTTTCTTAATTCCGTAGCTGTTAATATAAAGGTATTATGTTATCGTGAAAGGTCGGCATATGTGCTTTAAATGTTTTATAAAGAGAAGATGAAGATAACTTATCAAGAAATAATTCTGAGCACCAGACATCTTTTCGTTATGTTTATCTTGTCACCCGCGTCCTTATTTGTTGCCATTATCACAGGAAACTGCTTTATAAATTTTGATCGTGTTTTATAAATTAAAAATTTAAGCCATTTATTACAACGACCAGCTCCAGCATTACTTCACTTCACGGACTATGTAGAAATCCTAGCCGTAGGCTTATACAAAAACATTTGCTCTCGTTCAGAGACCGTGCAAATGACCTGCGTTGATTTTCATTTGCTTTTTTGACCATTGGAACATTTACATAATTATCTGTACCAAGCTTAGAGATAATTTAAAAGTGAAGTTTATATTGGAGTTTTGGCGCCATCGAACAAAAAAAATGGTCGAAGTTTTTAAATAATTATATTGAGTCAAAATACTAACGTGAATGCCAAAACATAAAAGAAAAAAAAGTTCATATTTTTCGCTATGACAAACATTCCAAATACCACCAAACTTAAGTCCTTGTCCAACTTTTAATGCAGCCATATCTTATCTGTGACATTCTTTTTACAGATAACGTTATTTAAGGAAGATCAACTAACAATCTAGGTGAGATCATTACTGGTCTTTGAAAAATGTACACACGTGTAATTGTTAGTCGCGAAAAAAGTGACTGTCGGTTTGTCACTTGCACCGTGATAGTAATTAAGGGGCCATGTATGCTAGCTAAAATACGTCAGCAATATACTGTTTTTTACATACAAAGCAATTACGGATCTTGGCGACAAAAATACACAAGATTAACATTAATATGCTTTATAAGACTAGTGTTTCCAATACACGATTCATTTCACTTTGCTCTATAGAAAAAAATCAAAAAGTTAACCCTTTTTTGAAAGCAAAACCCATTTCTCTACTTCAATTATGAAAATATCGACACCAGATTTAACATAAACATAGATAAGTATTATACCTAAAAGATAACTGTTTCAGTTTTTATATTTTTTTTCAAATTAATTTTATAGTGTCAAAAATAGTGATTTGGCGCTTAAGACATTTACTTTAGAGCACAATATTTCATAGTTATCATGGAACGGGGGAGTGCGCTGATTGGCACTTCTGGCTGATTAAGTATGGGGCCTTAAGAGTTTTGCGGCGTCTCGGCCGGAGTGGTACAACCCAGATACCTATTCTTGTTGCTATAACGTCAGCGCTCGCTATTCTCTAGCTTGTTAATGGAGAACAGGTTAAAAAAATATTAATTATGAACTTGCAACCTCATTATACACAACTTATATGATCATAAAAGTTTGTCGCGCTATTATCTTCTGTAAAAAAAACTAGTACCTAATTATCGATGTTTATAAAGTCTACTAAGTTTTAATTAATAACATTTCAATTTAATTAAATACAGATCATCGCGACAAACTTTTGCGATCATAGAAATTTTGTATAATGAGGTTGTAAGTTCTTAGTTAATATTAATTAAAAAACAAAAATTTTGACCTATTATTTAAGGAAAAGAACATGTGAAGTTTTTTTCTTTATTTTGGAGCGTTTAAATAAAAGTTTTTTTTAGTAATAATAATAATTTAATTCTGCATTAACAGGGTAATTTTACAAAGTTCTTAAGATACATACATACATACTCTTAACCTATTTCACTATAGTTAGTGTGCAAAAAAATATTTATAATGATCCCCACAACATTACATTTCGCAGTGACGTAACGAATTTTAATTTGCTTATTGTTACAGCATATTTATATATTGATGTTACTATGTCAAACATACATTTATTGAAAATTCAATTTAAAATTGATATTGCTTACTATGAAATTCATTATAAGTATTGCGCTATTAATAAGTTAAAGGGTTTTAATCAACTCATAATTGTCAATTTTATGTCTAGTCATATCTTATCTAGCTATCTATATATTAATACGTGATGCCGAAACTTTGGACCCCTTTTTACGAAAATTGCGAGGACGCAGGATCATAAAATTTAGCACACTTATAGTTTATGTGTAGGAGAAATGCAGAACGCTAATATTTTTCAACAATAATGCTTCTAAAGTACATTAAATCAATAAATAAAACATAACCCACACTACCATGCATTTGACACACACAATCAAATATATTGATGATAACGATAAAAGATCACAGATGGCGCACTAAAAACTTTGGAAACAAAGTACTTAGTTGGTCTTGAGAAATGAAGATGGCGTTTTTCTCAACAAGTTTACATTTTAATCAATTGAATTTTTATGATATTAAATTACATTATTAAAAATAAAAAGAATAACAATCGTAGTACATACATTATATTAGTCATCATAATTAGCACAATGAAAATATTTAAATACAATATTACGTAGAAAATATCTTCTTTTAATATAGTATGTCTTCGAGATAATTCTCAAGTGAATAAAAGTTTTTTTTTTGAATGAGCTACTTCTTTAATGTGATCATTCTAATTTTGCAGAGCAGTTCTCTGATCTCCTTAGGTAACTTATTAAAAAGTTTTATTGTCATCACATAACAGCATGTTGGAACATGTGAAATTTTGCAAATCGGCGTCAATATTCTTGTAGGATCCCTGTACCGAAGCATATGAGTAGATAAACGGAAAAACTCCAAAGTTTATTTGGCTGCCACATATAATTTAAAATGTTTATTAACAAAAAATGCTACCTCCAGAACATACATATCTGCTTATGACGTTTACGTTTAGTTCCCTGACTATATTTTTAGAAAGGGAGCCCAAAAGGGGATTTTTTGGAGTAACTCAGGCGCGTCAGATTAAGATACGGGAGACACCCTGTACCATTGTTAAACACCTCCATTACGAGTATGTATCAAATCTTTATATAGAGGCGCGCATGTAGGGTTGTCTGTCTAATTTTTTGTGGCTGGAAAATATACTCGAGCGTGTCAGATTAAAGAACGGCGGGCTTATTGCATGCCAATAAGTCCATGTTTGAATTTTCTGATGATTTGAACACGACGTACGGAAGTATAGGAGGTTCAGAAACTTTCAAAATCCAAGTCATTTGTATTAATTGTCCATTACAGCAATCTCTCTGATTGACATATTTCTGTCACCGGAGACACATTAGGCATATATATTATTAATATCTGTTGAGTAAGGCTATCATCAAGTGACTGGAATTGCTATTTTAGCTTCTAGACACTTAAAAATTAATCAAAAAGTTAAAAATCGTTTATTGGGAATAAAAACTTTAGTTCAATAATGAGATCGATGACAAACGCATAAGTATTAAACTGTGTAGAGCGTGTCAACGCCCTCCTCTAGGAATTTGACATTTATTTTTACGCACCGCTAAAAAAATAACCTTACATGATCTTTTTTACTCTCCACTATTTAATCGACAAAGTGCAATGGGTCCCCATGACGCTGGAGTTACTACACATTTACCATCGCGGGCTCCCCTACTATTGCTAGAAATAGCACAGAGTGAGGCTGAAACATTTGTGCTCTTCGAAAACACGGCCATGCAATTTCTGAAATATGACCAATGGCACCATTCACCAGACCTTTGGAGACATCTACATGTGGATGCCGCCCATCCCGCCAAATTACAGATATTAAAGTTAATCAATGGATGTTACAGGCTTTAAATTTTTTTCAAACTTGAATTTTAATTTTCAGCGAACCCTTATGTCATGGAAAAGTTTCTCTCAACGATCCCTTTCATTTGATACCTACATTGTAGAACTGTTTTAAAAATGATTCTTCTGCCATTTTGGATAGTCCGCCATATTGTATTTACAATGACGTCACATAAGTTTTCGAGTTACTCTCAATTTGTCCTTCCATTTGATAACCATAATATTTTAGAAGCGTCTATTCCGTCATCGTGGATGGTCCGCCATAACGGATTAAGAATAACGTCACGCACCTTATCGTGCATTGTCATCCAAATTAAACGTGTGCACAAAATTTCAGTTCAATCGGTTGAAGATATCTACTTCAAATATGGGTTCAAAGATTCCATACATTACAGACATTGCAAGATAAATAAAAGCTTTTATAAAGTATCTTCACGCCCATACCCCTTTAGACTTAAAATGTATTAATAGTGTGATGCTTACAATATTATATTAATAGCGAGATAGACTTAAAATATATAAATAGTGCTAAGCAAAAATGTGGTTGGGAACTTCAAGATCTGGTTATGCTTACCGGCCACCCCATCATAACCTTAAAACCGGAATACGATGTGGTGGCGACAGGTGTTGCGTGGCAGGTTTTCTGGAATATCAGATGTA
>NJDC01003863.1:74955-91974 GCA_002245475.1 Calephelis virginiensis
GCAAACCAATCGTACAGATGTTTTATGTTAATACTTTTGTACATTTACACTTATAAAATAACATATAACTTATAAAATAACATGTCCTGTCTGATTGATTCATCATCGACTAGCAAAAAACTTAACGTCCATGAAATTAGGTGAGTTGGGTGTTTTTATTGAGTAAATTTTTAATAAATAAATAAAACCAATTAAGGCCGGAATTTCGGAAATTCTAGCCCTAGGGGGGTCATTTTTTAAAAAGAAAAGAAAAAAAATATTTATTTGCGGAATATGAGTGTTACAAAATTATTTAAGCGTTCCTACATATTCTACCAACTTGTGGTGTGCAAATATTTTAATATGTTTTTAATTATTTATTCACGATTTACTATTTACACGCTGTTTTTTGTTTGTTTTGAGATTACATGATTATTTATTAATACACACAATTTTTAGAATGTAAATTAATTTATCCCTATCTACCGTAAACTACCACCGTTTCCAAACCTAGCCAGACAGGAGAAGAAACGGCGAAACAAACTCCTGCGCACCCAACATTCTGCAATTAAATTAATCATATTAGAAATACTGTATTATTTATTCTTATCTGCAAGAAAATCTTTGACATTATAATCATTTTTCTCTAAAAGTAAGTTGAATACCTTTTTTCGAAATCTGTTCAATGGAAGTGATTTAAGATTATCAGGAATTTGGTTGTATATACGAATGGACATGCAATACACGTTATTTTTGTAAATGTTGAGTTTTTGTTTAGGCAGGTTAAGTGAGAAATAATGTGAAATTTTATTTTTAGGCTACTCTTTAAAAATGAGTATATGCGTATTTATGCGTTTCTGGAATTCTACCCCTAATGGGGTAAAATAAGGGTTGAAAGTTTGTATGAAAGTCCATATTAATGGGCTAAAATCAGTAAATATATTAAGAGTTACGCAAGCAAAGCCGCGGGTAAAATCCACTGTTATAATAAAACAGTTTTAATTATAATTCTTAATTATTATTGCTTATTATTGTATGACTGATAGTAAACAGGATACAGAACTAACGAGGTAGGTTTCTTCACTTTTACACGCACAATCGTACTAATAAACACGTACTAATCAACGAAGTTTAACCAAATTTTGTATTGTCCTATTAATATTATAAATGCGAAAGTTTGTAAGTATGGATGTATGGATGTTTGTTACTCTTTCACGCTCGAATGGCTGAACGGATTTGTCTGAAATTTGGAAGACAGATAGATTGTGACCTGGATTAACATATAGGCTATTTTAAATCCCGATCGCACACCGGGTTTCTGTGAAAACGCGGGCGAAGCCGCAGGTAGCAGCTAGTTTATTATAGACTAAAGCCCAAGTCAACATTTACAACTTTTAAGTTTTACTAGGCAAAATGTTTTCGTTACCATCATTAACCATGAAAATTAAGTTTTTTTTTGACGAAGTCGATGTTGAAACCCAGACCCAGCAAAGCAGACATCTAGATTCATCACACAAATGTCTGTCCCCCGTCGGGAATCGAACTTGAACCTCACAATTAATTAGTGCCTACTGGTGCAAGGCGTGTACTCATCTGTACCAACGACCCGTGGACTTCGTCGTCTACTTCGCCGATGAAGTAGTCGAGGTACCTACGGGAAATTTCTACATTACTAGCTGCTGCCCGCGGCTTCAGTTTTCACAGGAACCCGTTGTATGATCGGGATTAAAAGTAGCCTATATGTTAATCCAGCTTACAATCTATCTGTGTTCCCAGTCTAATCCGTTCAGCCATTCAAACGTGAAAAAGTAACAAGCATCCATACAAACATACTCACAAACTTTCGCATTTTTAATATTAGTAGGATTAAATATAACTTTAATTGTCAGATCTTTATTGTGTCCGCCTCGTTGGTCGAGTGGCTAGCGTACACGCCCAACTACGCCGACCAACCGCGAGGCTCGGGTTCTATTCCCGACGGGGGCAGGCATTTGTGTGATGAACATTTAAATGTCTGCATTTCCGGGTCTGGATGTTTATTAAATTTATTCTGGTATCTATTGAAGTATTTCTATGTATTAGAATCGTTGACTAAGATCCATAGCACAAGCATATAATTTGCATACTATGGTGTTCGATTCAATTTGTGTGACTTGTCCAGAGATATTTATTATTTATTTATTTATAAAATTTATTTGGACAATCTCGGAATCATGACCACTTTTCGAAAAAGAGGTATTCCGTGAAGCGCACCCAAATGAAGAACATCCAGACGAAACACACCTAAAGTATTCCACTTAGCACACCCGTAGGTAGGCTTCAAACAAAAATTTTAAATAATAAAATTAAGTATTCCACGAAGCACACCTACGAATAATATCAATAGTATAGTGCGTAGATATACTAAGAAACAAACACATAGGTACATCTTATTTATATATATAAAATTCAAGTTCCCGTACTCTTCCGAAACGGCTCCACCGATTCTCACGAAATTTTGTGAGCATATTGGGTAGGTCTGAGAATCGGTTAACTTCCATTTGTCATGCCTTTAAGTGACAAGGGTGACCTCATTCCATTTTTTTTACTAAAATCACATTCACAATATAGCAAAACAACGTCTGCCGGGTTAGCCAGTTTTAATATAATATTGACCACCTCGTTGGTCGGGGGTTAGCGTAAACGCCTAACTACACCGACTAACAGCGAGACTCGAGTACAATTCTCGACCGGGGCAGACATTTTTGTGATGAACATTTAGATGTCTGCATTTCTGGATCTGGGTGTTTATTACATTTATTCTGGTATCTATTTAAGTATTTTTATGTATTAGTATCGTTGACTAACACCCTTATATCACAAGCATACAATTTGCTTACTTTAAGGTTAGATTCAATTTGTGTGACTTGTCCAGAGATATTTATTATTATTTTAACAAATATGAAATGAGTGAACAGATTTTTGTGAAATACTTACTACAAAAATTTAAACAGTCGCTTGTTTTACTAAACACTGTCTGAAATTATTGAATTCTAAATCTATAACATGCTGACACGTCATCCACGTGTTGTATATCATTGTTTGGATGTCAATTATTTTAAAAAGTGTTTAGCTAAACAGGCGTCTAAATATGTTTTGTGGTAAGGCAACGCTAATAATGGCTATGAGACTTTTTAATGAGGTACTGCCATTTACAAGTTTCACAATTTTCATTACTTGGCAGACACCTGATGAAATTCCGTCACAAAAGTTTATTAATAGTGACGTACATTCTCAACATCAGCATACAACATTCAGGTCCACACTTTTGCTTTGACTCGTTCAAAATCTGTATGGAAATACAGAACATAGATAACTTTGCAGTAGTCTAATAAAAGGTTTAATGTAGAAGCTATAGATAATTTTATAATTTGGACTGAGTACTCAGCAGAAATATTTAAGCATCAAGCATGAAAGGGATAAATTCTAAAAACTCGTAATAATCCTTTCGGAGATATAGGGTGCTATGCTAGAAATTATTTAATTACTTGCAAGTATGATATTTAACCATTTTTTTAATGTATGCGCATGAAACATTAATATATCATACATCGCTCTAATTTTTTTTTAAATAAAAGCATACATATTAACCAAAAAACACAGGACGACTAAGATTAAAGTGCTTTATGTAAGTATTATCTATCAACCATATTTTACATCTACGAACTTTGAACAATAAAACATTGCCAGCATGTAGGATCATTTCGCCAGTTCGCGTCCACTAAGTGGAGTTTCCAGGTTTGAGGTAAAATATAAAAATGTTCTAGATCTAGTTTTGAACTAACAATTATTGTAACCTATCCGTAGTATATTTTAGGATGAAGCTAAGTTTTAGCCGAAATATTTTTTTAATAATTCAAATAATAAAAATAAGGCGATTTCTCCAGTTCGCGTCCATCACTTCCAGATCGCGTCCACCCATGGACCAGTTTGCTTATTAAAAAGTTCAGGGAACAACTTATTAAGAAATTTTAAAGAAATATTGGGGTTCCACTATTTCTTTATATAATACAAATGTTTATGTCTATTCCCTTGCTGGGTAGGCAGAGAACATCGAGTAAGCGTCACTAGCTTCATTCATACTCATTGTTTTTTTCATACAAAGAAACTGGTTGTGGAGACCGTGGTGGCAAGAGTTTGGCCTTTGTTAAATCGGCCATAGAATATCAGCCTAGGTCTCTCCGGGTAACTAAGTACATCTATCCACTTTCGCAACGTATGTCTGTACTCTCAATCTTTCATCTGCCATTCTCACAACCTGAACAAACCAAGGGACCCACTCTTTCTCTGATCTCGCTATTTCGATATTTCTTGGACACATTTCCAGGAGCGCTCTCATTTTTCCTATTTTCATGCCACGAGTTACAGTAGCTTTTCCAAAGCTACTTTAACGTTTCTTTTCAGCACACACTCACCTTCCAGCACACACTCACCTTCCAGCACACACTCTTCTTTCTGCCTACCTCTATTTATCTTACTTTACCAAACTATCAGTCCCTGCTATAAGCATTACTGAAATACCGGGATATATACAGAAAATACCGAAAACAAACTCATTTATTTATTCCAGCACTGTTACATCTACTAAAACTCTTAAATCTATTCTGACTACGTCTCTTTCTTATATTATTTTCGTTTTAATGCACGCATGTGTTTTCAAATGTACGCTTTTCTCTTTCCAATTGTCATTCGTAACCGTTATTGTCATTAGTGTTTGCAGCTCAGATGATTGAGAGCCCAAAATTACATCATCGATTGTTTATAGCAGACAGGTCACCACTAGGTCATACAATTTTTCTTTTTTTCGCATGCACAATATCTTAATTTTAGATTACAAACAACATAAATTCTTTAAAAGATTTTGTTAGATCTGCAGCTAGTAAATTTTCTTTACATTTTTTAAAACATTTCTTTTCTATACATTTTACGAAATTTTTTAGTTTTCTTCAATTTTTTTTAACTTTTTTTACCTATTTTGTTTCCTCTTTAGTTCTTGATATGATCTTTATCTTTATTATTTTCTAATAAAATCATCGTCACCCGGGATAGAACATGTGCCCGGTTGGCATTAGGTTTACCATTTATATAGCATATTGGGATTAAGTACCTAAGGATAATCGAGGGTGTCCTAGTTATACCTTTGTCACCTTCTTAGGGGATAGAATAGAATATAATAGAATATATTTTTATTCACATTCACCTTACAAGAGGCACTTGTGACGAGTCTATATAGTACTAAAACTACCACCGGATCGGAACGCGGCCACACGCTGAGAAGAACCGGCAAGAAACTCAGCGGGCTGTCTTTTTTTTCCTTATTCTATACAAATTACATATAATTACTAATAAGAGATTGGTATGAGGAGCAATTAATCCCAAGCACTCTTATCCGACAGATATTCAGCAACGGTATAATAGCCTTTTATATACAATTTCACTTTGACACCTTTTTTAAATTTATTTAATGGCAGGTCTAAAGGGAAGTTTTCTCGGGAAGAAGTAACAGCGTATACATTGGCCCATGAAAGAATGACTAACTCTGTAGAGACGGGGACACATGCACAGCAAGATTGTTTTTATTCCTCGTATTTACATTATGTATATCACAGTTTCTTTTAAATGAATGTAAATTCTTCTGAACATATATTAAATTTTCATAGATGTACTGGGGAAAAAACAGTTAGAATATTAATTTCTTTGAATTTTTCTCTAAGGGAAACTCTTGGGCCTAAGTTATAAATTGCACGTATAGCCCTCTTTTGTAAAACAAATATAGTATTTACATCGGCAGAACTCCCCCAGAGAAGAATTCCATATGACATAATGCTACGAAAGTAACTAAAATAAACAATCCTAGCAGTGTCAACATCGGTTAACTGTCTCATTTTTTTAACGGCATATGCTGCTGAGCTCAGTCTTATTGCGAGCTTTTCAACGTGCAGACCCCATTGCAACTTTCCATCTATTGTGATTCCTAAAAACGTTGTGGAATTAGCAAGGTCCAACCTGTTCCCATTAAGTTGCACATTGATTTCTACTTGCCTCACATTAGGCATTGAAAATTTGATACATATAGTTTTTTTCATTCAAAAAAAGATTATTTAGTATTTACATTGAACCAGTCTACAACTTTTGAAATTGCAGTGTTCGTTTCGTCATACTTACCTAGTTGCCTCTTCACTTTAAATAAAAGTGAAGTGTCATCCGCGAAGCCTGAACTTACACTTGCCTTTATATGATTGAAATTTATAATACAGATGCTTGTGTAAAAGTGGAAGAAGGTACAAACAGTTCAATATGCTATATATTGTTCTTTTCCGGATGTAATATGTGCTAGTCCCAATGGGATGATGTAACGCACTCTACCGACTAACACCTTAGGCAGGTGTCATTTTCTGATTAAGTTTTATAATAATTATGTAAGATTTATTATTTAAATCAGCAAGAGGACGCAAATAATTTTTTTTACCAACCTTTCTCGCCTGTCTCACTTTTGTTGGCCTGTTCTCATTTTCAAACACCTATTCACGAGATTGTTGTTTTTTTCGATTTCAAAACAATAAATCGACGTTTCGTTTCATGTGACAATGTCATAAATAGCATTAGAATGTCCGTGGTCGTAGGATCTGTTAGCACCATTCCACGCGAAGCCGCTTTTGCTCCGCTGTCAGTTCATGAAGATCCCGACAAAGTTTCCGAACTTCCAATTCCTTGTGTAAAATTTTCTGAATTTGGCTCATACCAATCCCCAATAGTCCTCGAATTTTTTTATTGGTAATCCGGGGGTTTTCTTTAATTAATCGCTTAACAGTAGCCCCATTATTTTCGTTGACGACAGTTGAAGGCCGCGCTTTACGGAATTCGTCATGTAAAGAAACTCAACCTCTCTCAAATTCAGCAAACCATCGCCTCACGCTGCTCAAACAAGGCTCTTCTCTCCTAAAAGCATATTGAAGACGAGCGGCACAGTCTTGCGGAGAAAGAGAACTTTTAAAATCATAAAAAATCATCGCTCTTAAATCTGTTCGACCTATTCCATTTTTGTTGCGTACGTAGAACTTTGATCTGTGATAAAAAAAACAATTAACAAGTTGTTTCCTGCCAATAGTATTTTTTTTACTAAGAAGGTTGCAACGTTTTAAAAATATAATATTCGAAATTCAAATAGTTCCGATTAGCTACTAGCCATAGCTACAAGTGCAAAACTTTTCTTTTCTTTCTTTAGGTTTTGGCAATCTCGTTAGTATTTTTCCATTCTTCAAGTAGAAATGTGCATCAAATTTTATATTTGTTTTATATCAATTATAATTAGTCATCAGTCATAAGACATCAACTTAAGTCATGTCAGGCTCTTGGGTAAAGCGGTGGCCTTCTTACACAAGCTCATGTAATGATATTTGGCGGCAACGAGGAAATATACGATACGCTAATTTCTTTATGATTATTTCATTAGTGCACTTTCACTGAACAAAATTGTACAAAATGCCACCAAAATTGACTAATTTCACTCAATATTAACACGAAATTCAATAATTATGAAAAAACTTCGACCATCTTTTCTCTCGATGGCGCCAAAACTGAGTGCAAAACTTTTAAGTGTGCCCCATGTACACAGACTAGTAAGATAACTACACGTTCAGACTGCCATCTGGGGAACATTGGCGTTAAACCGTATGCTAGAATTGAACACGACATCTAACATTTGTATTTCTTTTTTTAATTGCAAGTAAGCTGAAGAAGCTGAGAAGTTATCTATACAGCGAAGTTTTAAAATGAAAAAAAAACAGGCAGGCTATTCCACGTTACTAATAATTAAAATGTGATTTTTATAATAAAAATTCAATGATTTCATTCACATTTTATTTATTTTCTGTCAAAGACATTTCAATAATGCAATACATAATTGTAAATGTAACATGATGTCTAGGACAATGCTGCTGCTACCGAGATGCTCTTCACACCCGAGTTTTATATGGTAAAGGTACTTTTAACTATATATTTTAAGGTACTACTATTTCAAAAAAAATAATTAAACTCGATAATTCTTTAAATCAAAACATTAAAATAGGTAATACAGAAAATAAAACTTTTTTTCGTTCGTGAATTTACAATTTTCCATCAAAACTACCACTATTACATATGAATAAAATATACAAAGAAGGAATCATTTATAAAAAAAGGTTCTGAATCACTTTTAAAATACCAGGGTACAAAATTGCATCATCGTACTCTAAAGAAAATAAAAAGGTGGTATTTGCATTTTAGTTAAAAATCAGATGCAAACAAAAAATGTATATTCTATTCAACAGTTCGAAGCTACGGAATACTTTGAATGTTCTGGTATTGAAATTCCTGACCACCATCTAATAGTAGTTTGTATATATAGAACTCCACAAAGTGACTGTAATATATTTTTGCAGAAACTTAAGGAGCTTTTGTACGAGTTAAGCAAAAAGAAGAATAATAAAAAAATCATCTTGTGTGGAGATTAAAATATTAATATTCTAATAAAAATAAGTACTCTTTAGAATTAAAAGCTATATCAAACAATTATAATTTAATATCTCATATAAACAAACCAACTAGATTATGATCTTATTGTTAGTGACATTGCGTCTGCCAAGGGGATGACACATCATCTCGCTCTTTCTGATCACGTAACAAGCCAGGTATTGACATTTTCAACTGATCAACAACAAGTACAGTCTTCATGGGTTGAATACGTTAGGGATTATAATAATTAAAAAAAAAATATTTGCAATGTATATCAAACTTACCATTTTCTGAAGTTTACGAATTTGAAGATGTAAATGTAGCATTTGATAAATTTCATGATGATTTCAAGTTATTTTACGACTTGAGTTTTCCAATAATTAAAGTTAAAAAAAAACTCAAATCAAGAAAAAACAATTGGGTTATGAAAGGCATAAAAAATCATGTTTGAAAAAATTAAATATGTATTTATCACACTGTAAACTAAAAAGGACACATTTAAAAAGAAATAAAAAATTTTACACTTATAAGAAAATATTGAAACAGTGTATATTTAAATCAAAACAAATACGAAATAGACATATTCTTTTAGAATGTAAAGACAAATGCAAGACAACTTGGAGAATAATTAAGGAAAAGTCATAGTATTAATAAAAGTAATGAAATTAAAAATATACTACATTAAAACTATGTCTGAACTTTTTAATAATCGCTTTGTTGAATGTGCAAATAAATCAAATATAAAAATTATCAACTATGATACTCATGTTACACCCAATGAAAATACAATGTTTCTTTCTCCTACTGATGCAAATGAAATATTTAAAATAACCAAATCACTAAATATGTAATACCTTCTCGGTAGGATAAGACGAAATTAGAACGGATATGTTATTAAAGAATGTAACAAATATATATGTTAACCATTGGCACATATTATAACCTTGTCATTCGAAAATGGTGTATGGTGTAACTTAAATTGTCTATAATCAACCCATTATAAAAAAAATGACCCAACGAATATTAATAATTATAGACCAGTAACTCTACTAATACCAATAATTGTTAAAATTTTCAAAAAAGCAATGTTAACCAGATTAAATAATTTTCTTGAAAAAAATAAAATTTTAATAGTATCTTCACGCCCATATCCCCGAAGAGCTAGGCAGAGGCACAACCAGGGCACCAACAACTAGCCGAAGACACTAAGTCCCACAATGTGATAGGTGGCAAGCCTATCGCCAACCGGGCACACATCCAATCCCGAGTAACATTTTTTTATTAGAAAATTGGAAAAACCAAATTTTCTTTTTGTTGCCTGTCCCGGGATTCGAACCCAGGACCTCATGCAGTCAAGTCCAACACCTGAACCGCTATACCACAGAGGCGATGCGAGGCGAGAATGAACAATTTGGATTTCGTAATAACAGCTCTACAACATTAGCGTGCTACCAATTGACTAAAGTCGTTACGGAATCTCTAAATTCTAGCCAATTACCGCTGTATTTTTAGATATGACAAAGGCCTTTGATTTTGTATACCATGCTAAATTGCTTAATAAGTTAGAGCAATATGGTGTGAGAGCACAGGAAGCAGTGCACTGAGATTAGTAAAATCTTAAATGGAGTTAAAATATGCCACAGATCCAATTTTCGAACAAATTGTTTTAGGGTACCTCAAGGTAGCATGTTGGGGCCCCTGCTGTTTATCTTATATATCAATGACCTCCCAAAAGTCACAACACATCCATGCATATTATACGCAGATGATACTACTTTACTCTTACAATGTGAAAATGTTAATAATTATGAAAATGAAATAAAAAAGACTATAAATAAAGTATTTGAATGGTTAAATGATAATTTAAATATCGATATAGAAAAAACTAAACTGCTACAATTTAACAATAAAAATATAAAAAAAATCCAATAAATATAAATCATGGTAATAAGGTAACAAAGGTAGTAGACAATATCAAATTTCTAGGTATTAAATGCGACCGCTACTGTAAATGGAAATCGCATATTGATATGTTATGTGAAAAGTTAGACAAATTTGTTTATGATTCAAATTATTTCTGAGGAAGCAGCGAATACTGCCTGTCACGGATATGTATCATCTGTTTTATCATATGGTTTGATTATATGGGGCAACTCGATAGATATTGAAAAAGTATTTAAAGTTCAAAAAAGATGTGTAAGAGCAATTCATAATGCAAAACCGCTTGATACTTGTAAACCTTTGTTTAAAAAATACAACATATTACCCCTACCTTATGTATGTATATAAAAGATATAGTAATGTGTGTAAAAAGGTACCCTCACTTGTTTACATCGAATATACGAGATAAACAAAGACCCACCAGGTATGCCGGGAAATTATTGATTCCTAAGTGTAACAAGATGTTCTCCAAAATGTTCATGTAATGGCTATAAAAATATTCAATAAAATACCAAATGAAATAAGAATTTTATTAATAAATAAATGTAAGATACAATTATCTAAATGGCTCATGGAAAAATGTTTTTATAATTTAAATGAGCTGTTCACACATGAAAATGAGTAGTCAGCATTATTACACTAGAGTAAACATTCAATTTATCTAAAACTAGTGTTTGAAAAACAATTTAATATAATTTTATTTTTCGATAAATGGACCAATGAATAATGTATTTATTAATAATAATTAATTCTACATTGACATATTTTAATTATTCAATCAAGTTATAATAAAATGATGTAATTAATGAAATAATATTCATAGCTATTTTTTGTTCTGTTTTGTTTTGTATTGGGAATTACTTTTAATCATTAACTTCGTATTAATTGTTGAACTCCTATTAAAATTTTCTGTAATCATTTTTCAAATTAGCATAAGTGTAAATGTATAAGAAAAATAGTAGTAAATAATACGGATTAGATTATATTATTAATTTTTATTTATTACATTATAAGTTAGTTATTTACTATATGAGTTGCTTATTAATTACTTACAATATTGTTGTAAAATTTGCATACCAGTTGCACTGGTGAAGTAGGTGAAAATGTAAAAGAAATAACCTAAGACCTTTAATGTTCACCACTTCAAAGCAAATAAAGACATTATTATTATTATTACTATTATTAATCGATTTTTGTTAATGCGCATGTTTAGTTGTGTATATGTAATAGTTGTACTACCTACGGTAGTAGTTTTTAAATGTAATGTAACCTGATTCTTGTGGTTCAATGGTAGAATTCTGATGCCCAAAACAAGTTTTCAGGTTTTTACCAAACTTTTGCACAAGGAACATTATGCTTTCGCATATTTAAAGAGGCGAATTAAATCAAGGCAGCTGTCTTTCTCAAAACAAATACGGATTTAAATAATTTGAAAATTTAACAATTTTCATTTTGACTTTTGGGTCAATCAAAATTTAATAAATCTTGACATTTAGATGAATTCTTTGGTTTTTTTGTTTGTACTTTTTGGTTTACAATGACAGCTTACGTCGCGTGGAAATATAGCACTGTCACACGGTTGATTTTTTTTAATTTACATTTCAAGGCGTGCCCATGTACGATAACAATTTTTATAACGGATCTTGTTTGTTACAAATCATATGCTTATGCTGACAACAGATCAGATATTCGTTGAGAAGCTTTAATTTTTCCCAAAACTACATTTTCAACCATTAATACATTGGCCCATCCACCATGCACTAAATTGTCCAAAAAGAAGTTATACTGCTTACACAATAATTCCACGATTCTTAGAAATTCTTATTTCAATCATAAGTTAGAACATCATCACTGTCTTACTCTGTTTTAGATTTATAGATTGTCATGTTATATATTATGTGGCATATAATGTACTTATCACTAAAACAATTTAGTTTTACAGTTTTTCTAGTTTTTACCTCTTTGGAGGGAAAATAGGACAAAAATACGTTTTGTGTTGCCACAACATACGCGTTAAATCCTCGTAAGTGCTGATAGTTTACGGTTACACCATGTTTATTATTAATGTTTTCAATATGAAGTTAGTACTTGGTTACTCAGGTACTAACTAACAAGTACAGTTGTAAGCTAGGTACTTGGATTAAGCGATTTTTATTAAGAAGACGGCTGATATGTTTGTTACTAACCTGTTTAGTTCCAGAACGTAAACCAAGAGTTCTTATGAGTATTAATAACGCTTTAACGTATTACGAAGTTAACTTTTTCTGTAACGGATTAGCGATTAACGAAGTTAATTATTTGATTAACGGTGTCCAGCTTTGGTTATTTATGCTTTAATATTTATCCATTAAAATGCATTTTCAAAACTAAATTAAGATTGGTTGTAGTTGTAGTAATAGTAGTAGTGGTAGAAGTAAAATTACTTGGTCAAAATATAATTAGTGTTCCATAGCTTAACCTAAAACATACTTGTTTCAGATAATTTCAAACCAAAAGAAAATCGAACAAAAGTATTACAATTCATTAAAATTAAATAAGTCTTATTTTACACGATCATGACTCAAAGACAATGTTGCGATGGATCCGCCAACGGATTCGAATACCCTTAACCTTGAGGAAAATGGTTTCAGTACGTGTCTTTCTCATCATAACATGCATTAGCCTAACTCTTTCGATTATATGGATTCAACTAGCCGAAAATCAGAAAAAAATGTTGAATGAAAGTTTAATCCAAGAGGCTTTGAAAAATGCAGCACGTGATCAGAGATTTGCTGAAGTATATCGGAAACCAAATAAACTACCAAAAGACTTAAAATACATGTTACTCTGGACACAATATGAATTCGCCCCATTCTATAATTTTAAACCAGGCCAAAGGTCATTCATAGAAAGGAATTGTTCTACAATAAATTGTTATGTAACTACAGATAGGTTTTTCTTAGATGATATTAGAAGATATGACGCAATTGCCTTCAATGGCCGAAATCTCATGGAAATGAAACCGGAAGATCTGCCAGAAGAACGATCTCCTAAACAAAAATATATATTTTTTAATTTAGAATCCGCTGACAATTATCCTATTTGTACAGAAACTTTTGATAATTTTTTTAATTGGACATCTACGTACAGATTAGATTCTGATATTCCTTATCCATATTTGCAAATCAGGAATAATTTGGGAGCAGTAATTGGACCTAAAGAAGATATGAAATGGATTGATTTTCCTGAAGAAGATATAGATTCTTATAAATGGCAAAATAAAAGTAAAGCAGTAGCTTGGTTTGTTTCACACTGTTCAAGTAGGAGTGGTAGAAAAGAATATGCAAGGCAGTTAAAAAAGGCATTATCTCCTTACGGTTGGACTTTAGATATTTATGGTGCTTGTGGATCATTAAAATGTCCACGATCCATACAAAATAGTTGTGACGCAATTCTAGATCGTGACTATTATTTTTATTTGTCATTTGAGAATTCTTTATCTAAAGATTACGTGACTGAAAAATTGCTTACGGCACTTCAACACAACGTTGTACCTATTGTTTTGGGTGGTGCAGATTATAGCAGGTGAGTCAATGTGCCATAAATGTGCATACCCTTAATTATGTTTTCTATCGACAGCACGTGGAAAAACATTCATAAGTTTATTGATATCTAGAAGTGAGATTTTTTTACTGTTTCACGAATAACTCCATGTCTGGCCATACAAATGACGTATAACTTCTGTCCCAAATCTTTCAATTTCAGGTAGAGTTAAATGTAGAGAGGTGAGGCTTGTCGTAAAGAATTCTATTTTTAAATGAAAAGTACTTGGAACCTCAATCTCTGTTTTATGTGTAACCCTCTGTACAACTGGGTGTGTTCTGAAAATGTATTTAGCTCAGTATCCCCAACAAAAATCGATTTCGTTATTCGGAACACGTTTTGAAGAGGCTTTCCAGGCGCACAATTATTTTGATGCTAACAAGTATTGTTTGAGATGTCCTTGTCAAGGTTGATTGCTTTCCAACAGATGACCAGCTTAGATTATTTGCCTTACATAAAAAAGGTTTAACTTCCCTCAAACTATATTTCCAAGGCACTTTGACAAAGGGATTTTAAGAGTTAAAAAACTTTTTGGACGCCAGCAAAGCATCAGTAATGACCATGGTTGCCATACTATAAAATGATCGTGTGGACCTAACTTGTCCATCTCCAAAATACCTACACTCTTCCGCAAAACACCCTGTATAATACAGATGCCCATGATTAGAGATTAGAGGTGACTGTTTTTCATCTATTAGTCCATATAAACATTTTTGCTATAAAACAAAATAACCTATAATTTTCGGAAACTCTTGACTCATTATTATGGAACATTCTCATGGATGGATTCTTATTCTCATTCTTCATTCTAATGAAGGCAGAATAGACCATCTGCCTTCCTACCAAGCAGCTCGTAAAATGCGAGCATAGGCTTATCGTCTCTTACACCTGGACATCTGACGTGGTAGCGTTTCGCAGTGACTTACCCGGATTGGTACCACCGCCTTACCTATTCCTGCCGCCATAATGTCGTGACGTGTTCCGATTTGGAGGGTAAGGTAGTCGGTAAACTTACTTTTGCTCGAGTCCTAACATCCTGGTCTCAGGTTGGCAACGCACCATTACCACCTTTAGTGTCTCTAGGCGGCGTGTATTTCTTACTATCAGGAAATCCGTCTGCTTATTTGCCTTCCAATGCCATTAAAAAAGCACCGCCCTCGAATATCCCAGCAATTCATCGTTGAAATTAGAAAAATTAAAGAAATGTATTTTTTTTTAAAGAAATGTAAAAAAAATCTTGCGATATTTTTTTTTTATTAAAATCAGCACCACTTTGTATATGTCGCTTTAAATCTTGTAACCTGTTTCGAATAAAATCATCAGGCATCAGTTATTCCTAATAACATTTTGTAATGTGCCTAGTTTGTGGTAAATGTCATAAATTCTTTAAATGCATTTCAAATAAATCCATATTGCATATAGGACATGACCCTGCCAACCTTGCGGTCATACAGACCGCACAAAACAATGACTAAAAATACACTGGGAAACGTAGCGATACAATACAAATACATAAAAAATCCATCTATAACATTTCAACAACGGCACACACACATACAAACATGAGCATCGACGAGACCCACAGGATTTGCAGTCAATACCATAGAAACACTTGTTATTAGACCGTCAGCACTCAACAATGCTGTAGTAACGAGTGTCCCATGAAGAGACGTGTGGTCACATTGTTATTTGTTTCCTTGATCTTTAAAAAAATGCCAGGAGCGTACTCATGTTTTGCAGGGATTAATCGGTGTCTTGTGATTACCTGCTGATACTATTTGTAAACTAGGTAGTATTGAAATTCAATTGAAAAAACATTGCTTCAATGGAGTGAAGGTAGGTAAGAATTTTGACAACTATACTTTGTTTCTATACTGTTCATTGCTGTTTATATTTTTAGTGTGGCAGCGATGAGGTTCTTTTTGTCGTGCATATTAACTTCACTTCCCAAATCACTATTTTTTCTACATGTCTTTGAGCCAATCTAACCTTTTTGTTGCTAAGTTTCACATGTAATATGCAGCATATCTTAATACATAAGCGAAATATTAACATTCATGCACTGCATTTGCAGCGTATAGTAGTACAATTTAAATTGTGCGCTTCGGATATATTCGTCAAGCTTCGGAAATCCGATTGTACTTTAAAGTTATCTGTATAGAGCTGTAATTACATAATTAATCATTTCGCTTAAATTTATATTAGGTCAGCCAATTTAAAAATAAAAGTATGAAGTGTAAAAAGAGTAAAAAGTGTAAAGCCGAAGCGCATAATTTAAATAGTAGTACTATACAAGAAATGTAGTTCTATAAGGAGAACCATTGTTTTCTTATTTTCTTAAAGAAAAAGTATCTTCACGCCCATATCCCTGAAGAAGAGAGGCACAGGCACAACCAGGGCACCCACGACTAGCCGAAGACACTAAGTCCCATAATGTGATAGATGGCAAGCCTATCGCCAACCGGGCACGTATCCAATCCCGAGCAACATTTTTTTTAATTAGAAAATTGGAAAAACTCAATTTTCTTTTTGTTGCCCGACCCGGGATTCGAACCCGGGAGCTCATGCAGTCAAGTCCAATAACTGAACCGCTAGACCACAGAGGCGACTTATTCTCCTAAATAATAAATATTCTTTATTTCACAGGTTTCTCCCACCAGGATCATATCTCGATGCTAATAAAATCAGGCCACAAGAGCTAGCCACCACGATCAACACCATCATAATGAGTCCAGAAGTGTACAGCCAATTCCACCGATGGAGATCACATTACTCTTACGTAAACCCAACTACAACGGATTGCGTTTGTGCAGTATGTGAAGCTCTTAATAATAAGTCATTTTTTGAAAAAGAAACCTCGTACAAAGATTTTAGAAGATGGTGGCATCCGCATTATAAGGAAAGATGCCGGGCGTGACGAATTTTACACATTTTGTAAACCTTCATAAACTAGGTACCTACCCCTAGCATAAAGTTTTTGTCGAC
>NJDC01003863.1:92126-118632 GCA_002245475.1 Calephelis virginiensis
ATATCCTACGAATAGTTTTTTATAGGAACAGATAATGATTACGATTCGTACAAAAAGCTACAGTTCGTAAGCAAAACGACTCGTTTTTTGAATATAGGAACCGGGCATAACAGTCGGTACCTATATTCAAGAAACGAGTCATTTTGCTTGCGAATGGTAGTATTTTGTACGAATAGTAAAAATCTAACTACGGCCATTCGCTATGGACAGTTAACTTGAAATATTTTGTGTAACTATGAGCGATTAGCCAAATTGCGAATATGATAAAATATAATAAAAATAAAATATAATAAAAATATAATAAAATGCAAATAAACTCAAACTCAAATTCAAATTATTTTTATTTTGTAAGTAAGGCATCTTACTCTTAAAACATGTCAATGTTACTTACCTAAATAAAGTTATCCATACACAAATAATTACCTACATCACAAAATAAACTTAACAATAAACTTAACACGGATATACTAACGGATTACGGTTCGTTGATTATAGGAACCGAGCTTAAAACGACGTGTTAAATGCGGGAAATGTCAAATGAACGATCTCGTGATACTTATCCAAATAGGTCGATAATTCCACGTAACGGATTTGATCAGCAACGAAAGACCTAAACAAAATGTAAAGAAACTACTTGCATCGAATTAGCGATTGCTAAGATATTAGTAGGTATTATTAGTATTAACGTGAAGCACGTTTGAACTTCTGCGAAAACTATGAGTATATGAAAGCACAATATGTTAACATACGATTAGCATAAACATCCATTGTCTATTGCTAATGATATTGCTATTTTTTTAGTTGAATGAAAATTCAACTTAGAAGTCGATTTATAATTGTAATCCATTATGCCAGAGATATATCGGTTTCAGCTCAAGTTTTGTTCGCGTTTTAGACAAGCTAATAAATCCGAATTCAAACAGCATCCATTTTATTAAAATTTAAAAGAACATAAGTACCTAACTATTGTTCTAAAAATCTAAACAAAGTATCACACACAAATACCTAACTCATGGAGTCATGATTTTATGGCCTGCAAGTACTTGCAGCTAAGTTGATTACATCTAATGCTTATATTATTACACTTTTTCCTGTGATTGTGATTGCATTGTTAATCTTCAATCTTGGTATTAAATAGTAACTTTTGCAATTTTTGAAAAATATTGAAGATACATTTTATAAATGCACAAATTGTTAAGGTTGTATGTAAATAAATCTAATAAATAAAGTATGTTTAAATCAGATGTAAAATAAGCCTTTATTTTGCTAATTCCGCGTAAGCAGTGTAACCGTTGTGGCAAATAATCCTCCAAACGTCACAGAATGTGACAAGCCTAACTGACGGAGGTGGGTGCCTCCGCGACCAGAACACGAATATAGGAAGAGCTCGGGAAACAATATAAATTGTGATTATTTGCCACAACGGTTACACTGCTTACGCGGAATTAGCAAAATAAAGGCTTATTTTACATCTTTTATAATGGTTTTCCGCAAAGTAACGCCTGATTCAATAAAATATGTTTAAATCTTTTATAAATGTAACATCCATGAGTTTAATCCAAAGCATCGTTTCAGGTTACCATCAGCATTCGTATGCAAATGTCTTGTTAGAATAAGTAATAAGTGAAAGTTTGTCAGTTAAGAATTTGATGTTAACCATCCCATAGCGGGTCATTATGCGATAGGTTTTGTCGTCAATTTTTACACAGACATTCAAATGATTGATGGATAACTTAGCGTGTACAGCAGTGACTAATATTTATATGCATACGTTTTGGAAGGAGACAGTCGCCAATCTAACATGGTCGGTGATTAACACCGCCTATGAAATTATTTAACACAGGTTTTACAGTTGCGATGGCGACCTTTTTTAGAGTTAGTACTCTTTCTTTGTAGCATTATTTCGGAAAAGCAAGGCCTAGTAACTGATGGCTATTTACTTTAAGTTTCCTTACCCATTTTTTAGGTCGCTAGTAAATCACTGTTACAATAGTAACTCGTCTTTTTTTAGTTTGTTTGATGCCTAGAATAGTTCGTTATATATAATTAAAATTTCATGTACTGTCCCATGCCCCATTAGCCTGACCACAAATTTATATACATACCATTAAGCTATAATAGTACTGGAGGTTACACTTGTATCAATGTCATATGATATTGCTTACTCGCTCTAATTACCGACCTCTCTTTAATTTTGATTTTGCTAATTGACATCACAAGACTCTTTGAAAGAGAAGCCGCTACATTTGAGAGAGTGAGCAATCTTTCAAAATCAAATGTTTTGTGGTCAAGCTAATTTTAGAGATAAGACTGTTGTGTCCAGCGCAAATAATTAGTGATAGCGTGATAAGCATTGTTAAAAATACACTGTTGAAAAATACACTGTTGAACGTATTGATTTTTTCGTTTTATTCTACTCTAAGGGCCAATGTTAATAATATATCTCAATCTAATGGATTTCAAGCAATCTAGATAGCTGCCCATACCTAATTGCCATATTTATCCTGTCCACAGATATGTTATTGGCAAGCGATAACATAAAATTGATCAAAATATCAATCTTGGACAGCAAGTTTTGGATTAGGATTGATTATTAATATTGGCCGTTAGTCATTTAAAACTGAAGACTGACTGCGTGCTTAGAGATGTCAATAAATTGTCTATTAATCAGTCATTAATTCGAAATTTCCAATACATTATGACATTTTGATAGATTAAATGTTTATATTATCACTATCGGAGGCGATTTATTGAACATTTTTAAATTTAGGATTACAAGTGGTAACATTTCTTATACAGGGATTGTAATCCTAGAATACCTCTATGGCTGTGGCTCTGAAGTTGGGATGGGCGCTTACATTTTATTACTTAAATCGAAGCTGAGATCATAACGGGGTCACATTGAGGTTTCAGGTTTGATGCCGGGTCTAACGATTTTCAATTTTCCAATTTAATTAACCTTGCCCGTGGATAAGTGTCTGGTTGACGATAAGTTTGTCAACCATCACATTGTGGGTTTAAAATACCTTAGTCTAATGGTAGGTAATCTGGTTTTACCTCCGCCTAATTCTATAGGATTGAATATCTTTTTCATTAAATCAGCATCCGCATCTGCTGATATTAATTTTAAAAAATCAGCACCAGCAGATATTAAAAAAACCTACATCAGCAACAACCCTGGTTTGTAATAGCTATAGTAGGATCTCTTGGAACTTACTCCTCTGTAGTACTTACAAACTGTTGACTTTTAGACCCTCCACATACATTCGGAATTGTTACGGAATTCTGTATCGAAAAAACTTCGAACGCGGCGTATCCATACACATTTATGGAGCTACAACATACATCCAGATTTTTCCGTACGTATTTTGAGTGAAATCTTGATTTTCTAAACGAAGGCATGTTGTTACCTACCTTAAGTAATATTTAGTATAAGATACAATTTGGTGTTGACTTTCGCTGCAATCTTCTGTAGTGAAGGTGAGAACCGGCCGCGGCCTCTTGTTTAAAGCAAGGGTTTACGCTTGGACTACGTCATATATCAGCTTAGTATCAAAAGTATTTTTTTATGATATTGGAAGGAAAATAAGTAGACGGAAATTGCTGCCGCATAGTGACACCAAAGCTGGTAATGGTGTAAATCATACATGTACAACTAGCTAAACTGTTTTTATTCGGAACGTAGTCATCGTGCATAGCAACATTATATCCATCCATTTCTATAATACGTATTCCATTTTTATATTGTCATATTGTAACTTTTACAGCCTTTTCCGCAAAATAAATAATATGTTCGTGTCAGCTGCTCTTCGCCATACCACAATACTTTAAGACATGATGCTATGGAATTACTAAAACTAGTGGTCGCCCATTGGTCGAAATTCGACCATAATAAATTTTAATATCTTGTTGATACGAACGCCATATTCATTTCTCAACACCAAAAACTTTTTTCCAAACTTTTTAGTGCGCCATCTGTGATCTTTTATCGTTATCATCAATATATTTGTTTTTTTTTATATAGAAGAGGAGGCAAACGAGCAAGTGGGTCACCTGATGGAAAGTGATCATCTCCGCCCACGGACATCCGCAACACCAGGAGTATCACAGATGCGTTGCGTTGTTTGTGTGTGTCAAATGCATGGTAGTGTGGGTAATGTTTTATTTATTGATTTAGTGTACTTTATAAGCATTATAATTGAAAAATATTAGCATTCTGCACTTCTCCTACACACAAACTATAAGTGTGCCAAATTTTATGCGGTTGCGTCTGCGCAATTTTCGTATCTAAAGTTTTGGCATCACGTATTAATGTATAGATAACTTAGTTTTGAGATCGATATGTCAGGTAATTACCTAATTTATCACACTACATACTTAGCTCAACTTAAATTTTTAGCTAAATATATGATTTTAAGATTATATTCTAGCTTTTCATAATTTACAAAATTGTATGGCCTACATTAGACTTAACGTTTGATTATTTCTTATTTGGTATTGTTTGAAAAACAAATTTCTCACATTCGGTTAATTTTTGCATTAAGTCCTAAGGTATTACAGACAAACCTTTCCAAAACTTGTGCAAGGGTGTTGTTTATTTTGTGCACATCAGGATTACGTCCGCATACTTCTATGAAAGATCATTAGAAAGAAAAAGGGGTCTGTGGTACTCCCGATTTTGCAAATGCCTTTAAGCGTTTCGATTAGGACAAACGGTGTTTGGATTTTCTGAGTTCTGGTACTGTACGGATAATAACAATTACAACGCTATATCTTACTAGCCTATACCTATAGTGCTTTAAATTAAACACAATGTTCGATGGTTTAAAGTTTCTGACAAAGCATCGTTCCAAACATTTCTTATATGAGAGATTAGACCCAACGATGCAATAGAAGTAGATCGTACTTTTATGAGACCATGTAATTGATTGTATGGCTATAGCACTGTCGATATAACGACTGGAATAGGTAAGGCAGTGGTACCAGTCCTTGGCTTTTACGAGAAGATTTTACGAAAATGAATCCTCTTCACTTAACAAATTTTATGACAGCATTTATTCCTCGTTTCCCAATCCTGCTACCATAACTTCATTTTGTCATTGCCCTGTTCTTTGCAGCATGATAAATTAACAGGTAGACTTGCACACCGTGGCATGAGAGATAGGATTTGGGGGCTGATTCCGTATCATTTTAGTGATGATTACTGGTAAACTGTTCATCAAATAGCTGTCAAATGACGTGTTTTATATTTGCTATCTCCTGTTTCCTATAACCAACAGAAATAAAATGCAAATAGCGAATACAGAACACGTCATTTGACAGCTATTTGAAGTGCACTTAATCCAGTGATCATCACTAAAAAAATACTGAATAGCCCCGCAATCGTATGCCATACCAGGAATAACTATGGTGTCTATCAGTGACAGTTAAGTCTCGCTATAAGAGACCTAGGCACAAAATTCAATATGATTGAGACAAAATCTTTAAATCATAAGCAAGTGCTTTTTAGCAACATTCTCCGTACGTAAAGTATATAAGAATAGGTAAGTATGATTTGCTTCTGAAGAGTTATCATACTTACTAGTTATAAATTCATTCATAGGTCAACAAATGACCTAAATAATCACAACAATTATTCAAACTAGTTTAATAATTATAATCAAATTGTAGTGACTAGGTCAATATTCAGTGTTCAAAATAACACGCGAAATTGTAATTATATGATACGAGTCTACTTACACACAGTTATTTGCACGACGGCATATAGTCTTAGCACCTCTCTTTGCGTTATAACTTATACTACTCTAGTCATCGACTGTTCGTGCTATAAATCAAAATATTATTCAATTCAATACTATCCTACTTAATCAAATATATCGATACTACCTCAATGAAATCTATCATATTATATGGCATTATAATCTTCTTTAATCATATCCGCTGCCTTTTCTCCTATCATCATTGTCGGACTATTAGTATTTCCACTTGTTATCTGAGGCATAATCGAGGCGTCTACCACTCGCAAGCCTGACATTTGATGAACTTTTAAACGTTCGTTAACTACACCATCATTTCCCATTTTACACGTTCCTACCGGATGTAAAAGTGATGAAGGAGTACTAACAACATAACATCTCCAATACTCATGTGTTCCCCAAGGTAGGTGATCACAGCCTTTGACTTTTAACTTTACAATTTGAGCACCTACACTTTTATAGTATGATGTCTTAACTATCTGAGTCAAGTATTTTACCCCTTCAACAAGTACTGCTATATCAGATCTATTTCTAAAGTACCCCATTTCTATAACAGGATCGGCATACGGGTTCCTGTTACGTAATTTCACCTGACCCCTAGATAGAGGATGTAACAAAAGAACTTGAATATTACTCAATTCACGATTTATATTAGGCAAACTATTTGTCATACAATATGGAATGTCATAGTTTGCAATAGTTCTGCAACTGGTGAATATCAGCGGAGATACACCAGCACCTAAATGCATACTGAATATCTGGAATTGTCGTTTATTAGCATTGAGGTAATTAAAGCCTCTATATAAATTGAAGAATCCAGTTTGTAAGGGCACAGGGTATGAATCTAATTCCTTCAACGCTGCAAAGTTTTGCACTATTGTCCGAAGACCTCGTTTACCAGCAACTGGTAAATTAACAAACGTATGATCGTGAAGATTCTTACCAACGGGTAAATCAATAATCGTACGGATACCATGTTTAATTAGCTCTTCTTTTGGCCCTATGCCAGACAGCATTAAAAGCTTTGGAGTGTCTATGGACCCAGCTGAAACAATAACTTCTTTATTAGCGTAAACGTGTATACTTGCTCCTGAATATAATGTAACGCTTACTCCAAATGCCCTCAAAGTTGCTGGATCTATTAATATTTTTGTGACTCTAGCGAATTTAGTTATATACAAATTCGGCCTGTGTTTAGTATATCTTAAATATGATTCAGCTGTACTTGACCTTCTACCATTATTGAAGATAAAATGTGGCTTAGAAGCTCCTATCACGTCATGGCCATTAATTTCTCGAATCCGTGGTATTCCAAGTTCTTGAAGGGAGTTCAGAAACATGTTGTGTTTTGCCTCAAAATAAATATTTGCTTTTGGTCTAGATATTTTGACAGGTCCTGTCGTTGAATGTAGGTCTGCATTACTGCCTGTAAATACTGATGGGTCAGTCATACATTCAAGTTTTTTAAAATAATAAAGAACCGATTGCCACCCCCAACCAGGAGCCTCTCTAGCCCAGTTGTCGTAATCCTCTGGCGTCCCTCGTGAATGTACTTCATAATTGAGTGACGATGAACCTCCCAACATCTTTCCTCGTGTCATGTAAATGACTCTATTAGGATGAGTTTCGCCTATTCCTTTATCAAGATAGGCCCTGTAATCCCAATCGTATTTTGTGTGAGCCAGGGTCGCAAATAAACTGGGTGCCTAGAAAAATTAAAGAAAAGGTAAACTAGCAAAAATATTTTCCTTATTGGTAGGTACATTATATAATGAATACAAAAATCAATCGGATATTTTTAATCTCACAATGTCAGACAATTCAATTGAATGTCCAGAGCAACTGGAAGCACGGAAGTTCCTCTTTCTAAAACAAGCATTATTGTTTTCTTGAACAAGAAAATTTAAAATTGAAGCTCAATAAGTTAACTTGTTAAAAACAGGAAATTTCTTTTCTCAAATCAAACCCAGAATATAGTCCATATATAGGCATTAGAGCACGATACGAAAATGGCACGCACTGTTGTTATGACGTTAAATTTACAGGTACCGAGGTATTAAGTTAATGATAATTTATAATTTTAAATCATTAAACTATTCCAAAACACCACCCATGAGGATAAGACGACATCCTATAGAAATAAACGTACGAAAGGTTCAAAGAATATTTCGAATAATCTTTGTTAACTTACCACACTTGCAAATGGAGGATCTCCGCCTGCTTCGAGTAACAAAACCCTCCAGTGGAAGATCTCACTCAGCCTTGCTGCTACTACAGCACCAGCAGAACCAGCTCCCACCACAATAAAATCAAACGTTTGACCATCTGAAAGTTAAAAATAGGTATTATCGGCTGTTTGATGTTCTGAGAATATAACATTACATAAGATATAAATATTGTAACTGTCAGCGCTAGGCCAGGGCCCCAGGCCTAGGGATTGTAGAGGTCCTGGGAAAACCCTTCGATAAATTCGGTTTAAGGATATCAGTTAGTGGTCTTCGTGGACTTGACTTAGAGTATGCAAATTGAGTAGCCCTGGTTTGCTTGGAGCTTGATGGTTGGTTTGGAGCCTAACCTATTTACAGGGTACATACTTAGTGCGACTTACCTCGGATAGTTTTAGTTTTTGGACTTAATCTATTCAAAGGCTATCCTTGAATGTAAAAACCGGTAGGCTATAGAGTAACATAAAGAATTTAATAAAGTGTGTAGTGGAAAAGTTCAAGCGTTCACCTAAAAAAAGTATGTATACAATGGAATTCTACCAGGGCCGACGATAGCAAGTATACTTTCTATTATATTTATATCCTCTAAATAAAATCTTCAACTAAATTTAATTTTGTGTTTCGATGTATTTCATTGAAAATACACCCACAATAAGAAAATAATCGTTGTAAAGATTTTCTCTCAAAAATATATTTTGAAGAACTTAAATTATAGAGATAGAGAAATACGTGTTCTTTTTATTAGTAGTAACTTTTTTTATTTTTCATTTTGATTGTTTATACATTATACAAAAAAAATTAATAACTTCTGACAAATCTATATATATTGCACCTTGCTAAGAAGTAAGAACAATTTCGATTATGTCAGCTTTCAAAAAAAAACCTCATCAAAATCGATCCATCCGTTCAAGTCATAATGTCACTAACAGACATCTATTTTTTTTTGGGGGTTAGAAATACAACTTGGTGCTTTAAAAAACACTGGTGCAAGTTTTATAATACATAACTATTACTCATTCTTACCCTTCAAATAATGAGATATCGGCCATCCTGCGGGGGATATAGCCTGAGACAACGCTAGAATGCGTAATACCAAACGCACAAAAGGATTGAATCTTGTAACTTGCACCACACGGAAAATTTTATTTGTTACCGCATTTATATTTGGCATTTTGTGCTATTCGTTACACTCCACAAAACTAAAGTTACTAAAGGTTATTTTACTTGTTCTTTATTTTATATGAATACGTAATAATAATAATAATAATAGTAAGCTGTTTTTTATGTTTATATTTTTAATATAGTTATTTTGTATTTTAACTGTATTAATAAAGAAAATAAGAGGTATTGAAAATAAATGATAATAATAATAAAAATATATCTAGATAACACAAAAATTATATAATGGCGATGTTTATTTGAAAAAAATGAAGTAATCTTTCTCAGATTAAAATGACGACATAGCACTATATTTCTAATTTTACAGCATTTTTATTTTTTAAACTTGAAATTATATTTAGTGTTTGATTGTTTTTAGACAATGGTATTTTCGTTTAATAATAAAGCGAGTTACTTATTCGGTTGTAAACTACTTATTAACATTTGTGTTATGCGCTTATCATGATTGCTAGATGTTAATAAAACTAGTTTTATTAAAACAATTAACACAAGCATTGAACTGTTACTGAAAAGAATTAGGGTTCACTTTTTCTTGTCAACATATTAACGTTAACGTTTAATATTATTGCTTAATTTTTTATTGTATCTATATGAATATATAGGTAATTAATGTAAGTAAGGTTTAAATATAGGTTAAGTATTAATACCATCTAATGTTTAATATGTTTGTATATAGGTATATTACTTACGTTTAAAGTCTATCTGCAGTTTATTTTTTGCTTTGAAGTAAAGTTTTGTTTCATCGAGGTCAGCTTAATTTTCTTTTTTTAATATTGTTGAATTTTTTTAGTTTACTATTAGTTTTAGAAGTAGGTTTTTTTTTGTTAAAAATTATTTTATTTTACGATTAAAGTGATGGGTAGACATAACAATGATGCTTCTAGAAGAAGGAAATGACTTGAAATGTACTTAAAAATGATAATGACGTACTTAAAAATGATAATGACGAAAAATGATAAACGGAAACGTAAAAAAACGTAAAGAAAGAGAAAAAAATAAAATACTAACGTGCACAAAAATAGACTGACGGGTATGAGAGCATAATATGTATCAATAGTGGCTATCAATAACTCAGCGGTCGGCGATCCGCGGCCCGCGGGCCGCATGCGGCCCATGAATGACTTGAAAATAAGTTATAAATATCAAAATAAATTCATGAACGTTCTTGCTTGAGCTTGACCGTATAATATATGGCGTATAGTGTAAATTCAGCCTTAAGAACGCGCGTCTGTCCGCCCACTTTCATTTTTTCTATGGGACATGACCAATTATACGTAGGTATATTTGGCTTCTAGGATAAACATTAAAATGTGGCCCACCTTTACTTTATTTTTCCGCCTTGTGGCCCTTTCCTGCCAAAAGGTTGCCGACCGCTGGATTAACTAACTAAAGTCAAGAAGATCGTAAACATCGTTTGTCTTTAATACGCAATAACTTAACAAATGAATCCAACGAACACCATGCTCATCAGCTGTGTATGATTCGTGATTCATTATCAAATAAGTTGTCTTTGATTTTAAGTTGAACAGTTACAGTTCACAAGTTACAGGGCACCACACTAGAAAAAGCTGTTATTGATCTAGGCAAGAAATTTCGACAAAAGAAAGGTGTATGTTGCTCTGAGTCGTGTACCTTGGAAGGAATAGCGTTGTCTGGCTGTTTTGGTTTTAAACAAAGCGTCTCTTTGGATAAGAAAATATAAATAAGTTTTATGAATGTTTATCATCTTTAAGTTTTAGTGAAGTTCTCACTAGTGATAATTGTGAAGAAGCTTTTTATGAATTTCATGACACCTCTAACGTCATTTTATTAATTATGGAGCCCGGACCAACACGGGGAAAAATACTAGTGAACATTCGTATGTGAAATTGTACATACGGTAACACCTTCTCTGAATTACTATACAGAATTATCAAACATTCCATAATTTAGTGTATTGTTGAAAAATATATTATACATTTTAAATACCTAGTTTTGTACTCCTACCTAATAGTTTTCCAAGAACATATTTTTTATTTATACTAAAACTACTGTGTTAAATAAAGTTAAACTTCGATTTAAATAAAGCACTAGCCTCGCAAAAAGTCTGGCTATGATAATTGTCGATTACAAAGTAAAGAAATGCCACCGTAGTTTATTAAAATAATAAAAGAAATAGACAACATCTTTAAATATTTAGACCATTTTGAAATTTTTGGCAGTATAAAGTAAATATCAATCGCTTCTTTTGTAATCAATAACTGAATTCGTGGCTCGAAAGCAATGAATTGTGCAGACAAAAATTTAAATCTGATTTATTATAACAATGAGAAAAGACTTTCCTCGCAAAATGAACCGTTTGAAAGAAGTTTTGCCTTCAATTTGATTCATAAAACGTGTTCTTGGTTTTCTTTATTACCACAATTTCAAAATAAAATACCTTTACTGGAAAAGTTACTTTAAGTATCAAATAAAAATAAATCGGTTCTAAAGTCAATAAATAAAAGTAAGTATGTAACTTTGTAGTTTCTGTTAACGTCACAGAGACAAAAAAAAGACTAAAGTCAAGTTAGTGACAATAGCCTGCTGCTGCTCTTAGTTGCTCAAGGAAGGCTCCAAGGGATTCCTGAGGTCTACAGGCTACAGCAGCAGTACTACGTGCCCGTCGACGAAAGCCTTCAAAACCGTTGTATCCCACGCCCATATTTTTATTGCCGGCAGAAACTCAGTGTGAAATGCATAGACATTTATAAAAACTTTTTTAATATATTGTTATTTTGATCAGATTTTCATTTTAAGCTCAAATCATTCGGATTCCCCCTCTAATAGTCAAAATTTTAGTTCGACTTTTTGTTTATTTTTCTGTTAACATAGTGGTGGATGGTAGCTAAGCCACAACAAACGTTACAGTTATTGCACAAAACATAGATAGATAAAACAAGTTTGTATTATAGATGTAAGTCAACTATATACAGATATATAATAACTACACAACAGACAGGTGTTTGAAAAAATCTAAGAAACACTCTTAAGCACTGTCCCTGTCTGAAATCGAATCCAAGCCATCGACATCTTTGTTGACTTGAATACAACAAAATTATTGATGTAAAATATATTTAAAAAGTATCTGAAAACTCCTTCTTAAAGTTAGTAACATTTTTCATGTAAGAAATATTTTAACTTATCGTTTAAAAAAGGGTCCAAGACCGAGTCGGACTTGCCCAGGAATTATTCGGAAGCAGTAACATAACACCTATTCATTTCTTTAAGTTCAACGCAACAGTGGTTGCGTTTTACGATTTATGACATATTGAAAAAAATACTTACTAGATCACGTTCAAACCAATTTTGAGCAAAGTTTTCACGGTAATGTACATCATATGAATTTTTAGTTTTATGTTATACTTTTATATTGGAAAATAGAAAAGGGGATGCAAGAGATATTCAATAGAATATTGTTTGAGGCTCAAGGCGGTTTCAGATCTAAAAAAGGATGTATGGATCAGATGTTTTCGCTTCGCAACATCGTAGAGAAGCATTCGACTAAAGCATCTGAGGTTTTCTTGGTTTTGTGGATCTCGAAAAAGCGTTTAATAGAGTTAGTTATACGCAGTTATACGTAAGGAACTTTGAGATATTTTACCAAATTATGAGATAGACAGGTTCGTGCTACGTGCTGTGCTGTCTATGTATTTAGATTGTGCGGGTCGACGGCCATATATCGCCTTGGTTTAATGTTAACATTGGCTGTGTGCTATCAGCAAGCTTATTTTTGTTGTATTTGGATAAATGTCTTCAGAGGGAGTTGGGTTTGTCAGAATAAAGATAAAAATGGGTGAATAAAGATTGTTCTGATTCTGATTCTGATTCAGAAAAATCATGAAAAGCATCTGTGGTGTAGCGCTCGCTGACTGCATTCTCAACAGTGAGATCCGAGTGAGAGGGGATCGAAAGAAAGTGTTGGTGGCAAAATAAGAAAGGATACGATCTGCTGGTTCTTTCATGTGGAAAGAAAGACAAATGAAAGATTGACAAAGCAATGTACAATGCGAGTGGATGCAGGGACCCCGCAGATCAAGGTTGACCTTCAACGATTAAATTGTTGAGGTGTTATCCGAGGGTGGTTAGTAAAAAGGGTAATTAATGAATATGGAGGAAGCCTGGAAGGTCTGCTAAGATGAGATTGGCACTCGATACTCTCTTAGGGACTTGCTAAGAAAAAATGTATGTGTGTATGTACTCACACATTTTTTTGTGGGTACATATTTTACTACTTTGAAAAAGTGCCTATCGCGCAAACTATTCAAAGTAAAAGTATCATAATGCCTATATAGTGAATACCCGAATAGGTAGGCGGAGGCACAACTGGAGCTTCCACGACTAGCCGAAGTGACTAAGTCCCACAATGGGATAGGTGGTAAGCCTATCTCCAACGGGGCACATAGTATCTAATCCCGGACAGCGTTCTTTTTATTAGTTAATTGATAATAAACTTTTTTTTGTTTGCCCCGCATTGAACCCGGGACCTCTAGAAGTCAAGTCCGACGTCGGACCGGTAGACCACAGAGCTTCAAGTTCCAGCACTACATCATCAACAAAAACATCCGTTCTTGCTATATCTCTCTCGTTATCTAGATACAGTAGTTTCATTTTTTATTACCTTAGGTACTTAGGTACTCGATATGCCTACGCCTTAGCTTGCGTGGGAATTTAAATTTCCCTGCAAACAGACCAAACTCAAAAAAAAAATTGAAGTAGGTACCTATTTGTTTTAGTATCGTGTAAGTAGGTCAAATCAGTATGCGTAATCACAGATATATGTGTACTTCATTTTTATCAATTTAGTAGATATATTAACGCACGGCGCGACGTGGCTAGCTATAAAGCTAGCTATAGCTATATAGCTTGAAATTACTTATAGTTTGTAAGTATATAAGGAAAATTTAAAGTGCCTGTTTTTTTTATTATATTTTTTGCTTGGGAATTTCCCGGGTTTTTTCTTTATATGATCCTTCTCCTGACAATAAACTAATAAACAAAAATATAAAATTTGAGTGAATTTCTCAAGCGAAAATTTAAACTTCTAAGCTGAAAATGCAGTACCGCTTTAACGCTATGACCAAGATATTTTTTGTCAAAATTAAAGAGACATGTAACTAAATGCAGTAATTTTAATTACAGTTGTAAAACAATTAGTAACAATTAGTGAAACAAAATAGTAAATAACGAATTTTCCATTTCTGTGTCTTATCCGCAGTTACTTTGATAAACAATATTTACCTCTCAGGATAATAATCTCCAACAAATATAGCAAAAAGTATTTTGTCATGTTAAGTATTAGTAAGATCTACAAGAAGATAGGGAAATTTGAATTTTTAGACTCATTATTAATGCTAATTTATGGATTGTTAAAGCTAGTTTTGTGCAAGCGAAAGTACCAATTTCTATGGTCATTTTATTTCGCCGTCTATACTTTCATGTGATGACTTTATACAGATACTAAACCCCTGCCAGGCAAGGGTGGGTTATGCGCTAACGCACAATGTAAACTGTTGAGCACCACCTCGCTTCCTCTGCCTGGCAAAAATGTAAGTACATGATTTCAGTCTACTCTGAACAAAATTTTGCAATCTCTGTGGTCAGGTTTTAAATGGTATTTTAAGTAGTAAAAATATGACTTTTGTACATTTGTTAATAACCCTTTGGTACATTTTTAAGAAAATAAGAGAGCAGTTGTAACTTTAATAATTTTTTTGTAATTTAAAAATAACGCCGTATTCCTAATTTCTGTAGACTAATTTCGGTGTTTTCCGTGGCTTCTGGGTGTCCACGGAAATTGCACGATTCCACAGAAACTGTTCGAATCAATTATTATATTAATTTTAAAGGGGTTTACAGGGAAATATTATTTGCTATATACAAATAACTTTACTTAAACTTAACACACTTACAAATAGAGAGAGAGAGAGAGAGAGAGAGAGAGAGAGAATACTATTTTATTAATAAATAAATAAATACCCCTTGGACAAGTCACACAAATTGAATCTAACCCCAAAGTAAGCAAGTTATATGCTTATGTTATGGGTGTTAGTCAACAATACTAATCCATAGAAATACTTAAATAGATACCAGATTAAATTTAATAAGCACCCAGACCTGGAAATGCAGATATCTAAATGTTCATCACACAAATGCTTGCCCCCGTCGAAAATCGAACCCGAGCCTCGCGGTTGGTCGGTGTAGTTAGGCATGAACGCAAGCCACTCGATCAACGAATTACAGCCTTATTTCATAATCAAATGTGAGAGTTTTAATGGTCATAGCAGTAATAATTTAAATGTCTTTTATATTTCAGGAATACACAAAAGAAAAAAAATGTAGGGAAAAAGGTTAAATAAGCAGACGGTTGCAGAGCAACAAAGAAGAGAAAAAATAGAACAGGCCCTGTAAAAGTCGGGGAATTGGAAAAAAAATTAAAACGCATCGGAAAAATTGTACCCCTAAGTGAGATGCCAGCACGAGCTCGTAGATTTAAACAAAAAAAAATAATTTTCGTAATAACTACAAACGACAAAACCTATAGAAGCAATAAGAAAAACTTTAGGAAAACGAGAATAGTGTAGATAAGACATATCACATTCAATATTTAATGGAATATAATATATTGTCTTTGATTCCACCTAAAAGTCCTTCGCTATGCACATCTCAAGCACATGTGATATTACTCCAGATGCCAGTGAATGGACCCCAGAACATACTTTAAGAAATCTAGGTTTAAGAAAATCATGCTTGCAAGAGAACCATGATGATAGCATTTAAATATCCTTGCAGAGATACAAAATATTTATATTTGTCATTTTCCATCATCGGCGCTTGGTAAAACTTCCAAATATTCATATCTTTAGATGAAGAACCATTTGTACTGTATTACGTATAGGTAACGTATACGTAAAACAGTACAAGTGTTTCTGTACTTAAAGATATGTACAAAACATTTTTTCAATTCAGCAAACCAGTAGTCCACTTCCCTGTAAATCACCTGTTCTACTTATGTATATCTCCTAGTTAAAGGTGCATAAATTCTCCTGTTTCGAATAAAGCAACAAGTCCCATATCAGATGTGTCCATTACTTCCAAAATATTAAAACGAGATATAAATACATAAAATAGAGCTATTTCGAAACTTAAGAAGAAAAAGGAACTATACAGAAATAGATTACAGAGACTAGAGCAAACAATTATTAAAATTAGTCTTAAAAGTAAAACGATTAGCCGTCAATAAGTCCTTGGTCAAAAACTATTCGAAATATAGTAAAAAAATTCTACGAGCATGACGAAAATACTCGTTTTTCTCCTAGAAAAGAACTATATTACTAGAATTTTACAAGAAATTAAAGCTGTTGCGCCTCATATATCGGTTCTACATTTAATATTCGATGTTCTTTCAGCACAATAACAAAATAAAAAAATCTAGCATTCACGGGAATTATTTGGGTTTCTGTAAATTGCCAATCAAAACGCTGGATCATGTAATGATCGTCCTCCTGCTACACTATCAGCATCGAAAAATATGGATTCCAGTTATAAGACATCTAGGACTCACAGATATAAAGAATCTGAATTATTTCATTTAAAAACCATAAACTTATCTTAAAATAAGGTCATTATATCGGCAATTTCTTCACATGACTTGGACAATATAGACTGTAATAACAATATAATTCCATCACCCTCATTTATTTAAATATTAACAATGATATAATGACGAAATACGAAAAAACTGTTTAGACATATCAATCTAAATGGTTTTTTTAATTGAATGAACATTGAATAATAATGCTACTAACATTGAAAAAACCAAAGAATTAGAAAATAGAAACAATGTAAACATATTCGACAGTGATGATGAAAATATTGTCTGAATATTTTAATTTTTGTCATCTTTCCAAGTGATTATTTTACTTAATAGTTCTAAATATCTTTGTTACATGAAAGTTGACTGATGTATAACTTTGGTATTTTTGTAGTTTACCTATAGATTCAGAACCATGGCTGTTATTGGGCTTCAGCATTTTTTTAAGCCAAAACTTTAGCGGCGTTGCGCACTTTTGGAATGGGTAAAAACTTCTTAACTCGCGTCAGATCGTCAGATCGTAAGACGGCGCAGGGCCCACGCGCGAATAAGATGGCGCGAGATCTAAAATAAAACGTAGATTCATTGCTTTTTTTGTATTATTTAGATATTTCCGAAGAGTATAGGATTCGGAATGGATAATACGCTGCAATATACCTATCATTACATTACGTTACTTGCGCGAATAAGACGGCGCAGGGTGCTTGCACGAATGTTCGTATTGTCGAATATTGTATTCTACCACATAAATGATAGTACTGCCTAATAATAACAATACTCATAATTAAAGTAATTCGTCCATAATTATTCCCCTGACCATTACAAAATATCAAAAATGCACAGCATTAATATTCAAGTTTTCACTTCTGCTGGCACTCCCGGAGTGCAACCCGTTTTTTTTTAGTTTTATTATTTAGAAATGGCTAATATCGATATTAATTATATTTCTTGATGTATTCAAAATGTGTATTCATTTTATTATTTTTATACAGATTTATGTAGTAATACAGTTCTATGGTATTAAGGAGTACACCTTTCATATTATAACATTATTGTCCTAATTCTTTCACGTCATTTTGGTTCTTACAGATATTTAATTTCGTTTTACTTTGTTCTCGTGAAAAGATACTATCAAAAGCAAGGCAAGGGAAACGATGGTTCAGAAATAGCAAACCTTTTACATTAACGAATCAGAGTTACTTCATTACTTATATGTAGGTTACATCTTAGTGTTATTATATTTTTTTTTTCTGTATTAGTAAACTCAAACGCTTGTTGCAATGTAATATAATCTACTCATAAAATATTTACAAAAGTATAAGCTTCGCACAAATTGAACTGTGGACGGCTTCGCGTATTCCTTCCTTAACGGTAATTTTCTGCAGCCTATACAAAATCTGTATAAACGTTATTATTGTTAGATATTTACCGTCTTCGTAAAAAAAAACTGAGTAAAATACTCGAAAGTTCAACCTGGTATTATTGGTCTCTATTACAATTAAAACAGACTATAATATCTACTTAATTTTACTTCTACTTTAGTCCATTTTTACTAATAAAACGAATAGTCATCTGCTTTTCAAGATATCAAACATATAATAAATGAAGAGAATGAAAGTAACCTACACGAATTATCAACCAGTACTTATAGGTTTTCCAAAACAGAATAACGTTCAAATAAGGTATAATTTTATATCACAACACGGTAGAACATTAATTCCTCTATTAATTGATGAGATATGTGTCATACCGTATCTAGTTATGAATCTTACAAGGTGATAGAGAAAAATTAGGCATCTCGATACCGGAAACCCAACAAGCTCTATACGTCCACCTCTATTCTCTTCGCAGTACAGTGGAAAAGTGGAAAACAAATTATCAGTTACAATCGGTCATTTTAGGACGCTAAGATTTCGTGTATTTTTTGAGGTTAGTAGTTCTTGCTGTGCTGTACGGTATATGCTATTTACAGGACAGGGTATTTTTCATATTGATCGTTAAAGGTGTTTTTATAGAAAAGCTAAGTAACTTTAACACGAGGGTTAAAACGCGGGTAACTATTAGTTTACTATGTAAGCTAGAATACCACAGACTCATAACCCCTGATAGGGGCTATATAATCGGGTAGAAAAGTGTAATGTCCGAAACGCTGACTACGAGGCGGACAACACAATAAATCTTTGTGGGGATAATCTGCGATCGGGCTGAGTCGCGGTTGGCTTCGTCCCTCGGTGATATGACGTATCCACTTAAATATCAGTGGGCAACTCCATGTTTTATTGTACTGTATGTATTTTTGTAATTGCAGTTTTTTTTAGTTTAAATAGTCAAAGAGATATACTTGGCGAGGGGTTAGCGGGATCATTGGCGTGGTTTTGGATTTCCGACAAAGAGAACGACATAAATATCTGTACTTGATAGTACAGAAAGAGAGAGAGAGTGTGTTTACAACCTTATTGTCGGTAATGTGTGTATTGTTGGTGCTAATAAAACAGTTAAGTGGTGTGTGTTGTGTGGAGCTGGATATATTTGGGAGTTTTAGCTTCCAATTCATTCATAGCGCACTATTTTACCTGTTTTGTAACGCCATAATACGTATACATTTTTCGGCGGAAAATTGCAAATTAAATAATTTTATTTGGATTTAACTTTGGATTTCCGCAAAGTAACGCCTATTCATCTATCAATTTTCTTAATGTCGGTGTTTAAAAAAGTAGATGACTTTGGAATTTGTTTGTGTTATTTGTCAACATTTTAAAATCTAAAACAGGCTGTATCATTTTGGTTCAGTGTTCTGTTGATTTTCAAATAAAAAAATGTTGTAATGGCTTATTTCGATCTAATTTTACTCTTCATATTATAAAGAGCTTATTCCGACATACAAAATTTTTGTGTGACAATAAATTAAAGATCACTTTGAGTGCGGCGCAGTAATCCGATTACGGCGACCGTGCTTTGGCCAGCCTGACTTCACTGGCCAGGGGATACTTTGTTCCGGAATATAGTACCGGCATCGCGTTTGACATCCCGTTTTATGAAAATAATATTGCTATCTGCGGTTTCACGCTAGTTTCGAATTTTTAATACTCCCTGAACCACTTAAGTGTCCGAAAAGAGTCTTATTTCAAATGAAACTCATGTTGTTTTTTTGTTACATGTCCAATATATGACTTTAAATGTATAGTGTTTTTTTTGGATTGGATTGAAATAAAATTTTAAAAACCCAACGACCTATCATCTTGCTCAATCGGAAAAGGATAGGGCATACCCAGATAAATAAAGCCACAAAGCGGCCTGCCTTCATACAAATGTGATTTAAAAACATCGTCCTTTTTCAGTTTAAGAGTTATTTGTAAAGGCTAAGTGATTTTATAGATTCCAGTTATTAAGGTTCGGTTATCCCTTTATAAGAACATATATTTGTTTACTTATTACAATTTTATCAACAAAATTACCAAATAAAAATTGTGTTTTCGTTTTCATACAATATGTGACTTTAGGTTTACGTACATTAAACATAAATAACTCTTAAACTAAAGAAAGCATTACATTTTTTTAAATGACATTTTTATGAAGGCAGGCCGCCTTGTAGAGTAAAACATTACCTTCATCTCTCTGGGTATGCCCTACCCTTTTCCACTTTAGCTAGAGGACAGTATTATATCCTTGGTTTTTTTAAATTTTATTTCAATCCAATCCAAAAGAAGGTGTAGGCATAAATTCAGAGATTTTGCATCATCTGGAAACCCAGCGGTATATAAAAATGGTGCAATGTCTGTCACGTTTGAAAGTAGATAGGAAAAATCATGTAAACTAATTTATGTTCGTGTGCAATAATGGGTTATAATCAAATAAATAGACAATGAACTGAACCCACCAAGATATAAATAAATGGGGCAAAAGTTTATGCGAGGATAGAAGAAAATTAAAAAAAAATGCTTAAAGTGTTTACGGTTTACGGTACGGTTACAGTTAAAAGTTTACGGTTGTTTTTTTTAAATGCATAGACAATAAGTATAGTTATACATTATGTCTATTTTCATTAATACTAAGCCCCGGCGGAGAGAAGTAGAATTGTACTTACATACGTAAACATACATTACAATTATATGAATATATATATTCAGACTATGACCAGACCAGCGGGGTTCATGACCGGTGAACCCCGCTGGATACCTACATCCATTTTTTGTACGTTAGAATACATGGACACGGGCTCGAAGTATATTTAATTTTCTCCGATCCACTTAAAAAAGTCATAGAATTTGCCATTCTTTTTATGTTGGGCAGGGTTCCCAAATAATGCAAATGGTCCGAAAATGTGCTTGCAATGTTTGTTAATACTATGCTATAGGTAGCTACAATTCCTCGTTGAACGTACACGAGCTTTAGGCGTTTTGTTTAATTTTCTTGGCCATAGCCGTCACGTGGTCTTACTTTAGCGAGTTTTTGTCAAGCCAAACGCAGGTTCTTGATATGAAAATAATATTTGTGCATAAATGATAGTACTTTCAAACAGATGATTAAAGCAATTCGTGCAAGATTATTCCCTAACCATTCCAAAATATCAAAAATGCACAACGTTAATATTCAAGTTTTCACTTCTGCCGGCACTACCGGAGTGCAACCCGTGTTTTTTTTTCTTACACTTTAAGTTTAGGGAATGTTTTGTTTTTCATACGTTTATCATATTTGCAAAAAAGCTATATTTTTAAAAAAAATTAAATGTTTAAATTATTATTTCATTACTGTAACTTTTGCTACTGGACACCGTATTACACAAATTGTGTTAAATTATTGTCCTTTCATTACGTGCGAGGTCATTACTAAAAATACCACTGGTGATAGAAATCTGTGCAGCAACTTGTCCAGGTAGGGATCCATCGTTACCTATTCCTGCCGTCATAATGACTGTGTTATGTTCCGGCCCAAAGGTAGCTGGTAGATTTGCACATCAGGCCCAACATCCCGGCTACATGACAGCGATGCACCTGTCACATCAATGGCGTCTATAAGACTCTGTTATCTCTTACCATCAGGAGAGTCATATGCCTGTTCGCTAACGAATCACATAAAAAAAGCCGCAGGCATAGGCTACTAAGAAAACAATCAATTACCAATTATAAAAGCAGCCCAAAATTGAAGACAGTAAAATTTTATTTCCCATCTTTGAATTAAAATTACATATAGAAATCTCTGTAGGCAGAAATTCCTTAGTCCTTCGAATAATCAAGTGGTGTAACTTAGTTCTCTTATTACATATTTTGGTATTGATCGTAAGAGCCTTCTATATAGAAAAACCTAGCGAACACACAAGTATCAAGCTCTAGCGTTTTTTCTTTGATCTAATTGTTACACTAAATTGGAACCTACAATATTATAAAGACACGGTTGTGGTTTATAGGCCTTAATATAATCAAGTGTTTTTATTAAATTATTTTTTTATTAATTTTTGTTTATTAAGTTGTTCAAATCCCCGTGTTGGTCCGGGCTCCTTTGTAGAATAGACCATCTGCCTTCCTTGCCAGGCAGCTCGTAAAAGGCGAGCATAGTACTCGTATCACCGTCACTAACATCGTGACATCTGACTAGGTGGTAGAATTTCGCAGCGACTCGTCCGGATTGGTACCACCGCCTTACCTATTCCTGCCGCCATAACGTCATGACGTGTACCGGTTCGGAGGGTAAGGTAGCCGGTAAACTTACTTTTGCTCGAGGCCTAACATCCCGACCTCAGGTTGGCAACGCATCATTACCACCTTTGGTGTCTCTAGGCGGCGTGAATTTCTGAAATCCGTCTGCTTGTTTGCCTTCCAATATCATAAAAAAAATAGTTAAATCTTATAATAATCTTTATTGCGAAACTAAATTTTATATATTAACTGATATATTTAATGGTCTTTAAGTTAACAATCTTCAATTTTAAGTAAGTGGTCATTAAGTTATATAAAAGACATAATAAAATTATTGTAAAGATACTATTTTAAAATATTAACATATGTAAAACTTCAAACATATCCAAATACAATCGTGTACTGAAATGTGAATATATATAATAAATTTAAGCAAGACTTTAAAAATCAAAAAGAAATATTGAGATTGATTCCGAACTGATTGCTTCAACATCTTTAAAATCTTTTTTGTTTTTTTTTTATTTATTTGTAATAAATTATGAAACTTACTAAACATATAAATAAATAAAATGTCTATTAAAAATATAAATAAGCGCTGTGATTGAAATGTTAAAATGTATATAAATATTTAATTTCTTTGAATTTAATTAAATATTTGCATAACACAATGTGGTAGAATATATTTTATTCTTCAATATCTTTGTAACAACTTTTTAAAACACAATCACCATAAGTACTAACTTGTCTCCGTTCTTAATACTATCGCGTTTTCGGTGCACTTCTTATATTAATGGAAATATGCAAGTCTTTAAATAATTCACCCCGCCACAACATATAACTTAAGCCACAAGAAGTCCAGTACATCCAGTAACAAGCAGTTTATCCACAACTTCGTACATTCTCACAACATGTCGCCGAGCTCCGGATCACACCCGATTTTATGGCAAGACTTTTCAATAATTTATATCATAACATATGGCGGACCAATCGCCCCTACTCTCACGCACCTCGTAAAATATCCTCGGATCTTTAGGGGTTTTACGATATTAATTCTTTGTATGATGCTGACTAGATACATCCTCCATGTTGCAAGTTGACAATCTTTTAGGGTTGAAGAAAACCTTTTTTTGTAGAAAATGAAATAGACGAGTGAGCGATATATCCGTGGAAAATGATTACGTCCTCAAAAAACACCCAGTTTTTAGTACTTTACGGGTTTCGTTTTTGTTAGTCAAACTAAATTTTACTAAATTGTAAAAACTGTCCCCAGTTTCATTAACATGTCGCGATTTCTTATTTTTTCGAACAGAATTTTGGAAAATATGTAAGTATAGAATTTATACAGGCCCATATCGAAATCATGATCAACTTTTTCAAAGGACCAGCAAAATCAATAAACCGAAAAATTTAGTAAAAAGCCACAATCGAATTGATAACCTTCTCCTTTTCCAAGTCGGTTATGTCGGTTTCAAATATATAGGTAGGTAGTCTTTATATCTTAATGGGATAAAAAGTATGCTATCCTATCCTATCCTAATCTAAATTCCCATCAATTTTCAACCAAAGCTCTTCAGCCATTCTTGAATTATAAATAGTGTTTCTAATGCAACTTTCTTTTATTTATGATAACTCACATGATGGAAACGGGTGTTTATGTCAAAGATGGAGATTATACTTACATAACGTGACATTTCTGTGCTAAAATCGGGTCATTGGTTTTTCTCATTAAATAGAAGATTTAATGAATTATATTTATTTCATTGGGATATTTTGAATAAGTGTATCGTCAATAATAAATATGTTTATTTACCTATTGCAGAACGGAGTACCTATGTCTACCTAATGCACAGACGACTCCATTAACCAAGTAATAGTAGCACTTAAGGTATAGCGCCGATTACTATGGAATAAGGGAATATTATGAATAAGGGAACAGGAAATATTTGCATTATTTTGGGGAAGCAGAGACATAGAGCTTGAAAACGAGACGATTCTTTTCAAAACAGGACGTCTGGTCACGTATTTTTAAAATGGATAAAGGATTCAAAAACAGAAGCAGGTATCATTGAAGATCAAACGAACTTAAGTGAAGTTCAATCACAATTATATGAGCGGCTTCATTCTTAACTAAAAATGCAATCAAACTACAACAAATATCGGATTGAATATTAAAGCACGGTTGCAATAACCAACAAACCGTAATTCGTCCCATAGTTTGCCTAAAAGTAACGAAACGTTGCTTTTAGTTATACAAAAGGTTTGGAATTAAAATCGTTAACGAGCTATTGTAGTTGAAGTTCGTACTATTCTTACAAAAAAAACATACATACATACATATATATCTTCACGCCAAGTCCCTTACGGGGTAGGCAGAGAGTATCGAGTGCCAGACCTCGCGACCCTGACAAACCTGTCTTGCTTCCTTCACATTCATAATCTTTTCATACAAACACGCCGGTTTCGGAGACTCTTGACACCACCCTCGGATAATATCCGATTGATTTAATATAAATATAAATATAAAATACGAAAAACATTCGTAAGCCAAACGACTCTTGAATATAGTACCGAGCCTATGTCAACTAAGTATTCAAAAAGTTTAAAAAGTAAGTAAGTATCTTCACGACCATACCCCCGAAGAGGTAGGCAGAGGCACAACCATGGCACCTAAGCTAACCTCGCGGTTTTTACAACTCCATCATGTTAGGTACCTATCAAAACTAGAAGTTACGTTTTGGTTTGGAGTTTAGGGCATCTGGTAGATTTCACAACTGGTTTAACACTTCGGCCTCAAGGCAGTGACGCACCTACAGCGTCTATATTGTCTACAGGGGCCCTGCCATCAACGTCTATAGAAGTGCTAAATGTTGCTGTTGTTGTTCCATGTTGCTAAATGTCCGCCTTTATAAGCAACTTTATTATGTACGTCATAAGGTTGTCTTTCTCCGATGACAATTAGTATTATTGAAATAATACTGTAGAGCTTATGGTTACCCCCTAGGTCACGGTTAACCCTTACCATAAGGAGCCGTGTGACATGCTTAAATTCAGTAGCTTCAAAGCAAAACCTTTTTTAAAAACATTTTTTTCTCCAAAAACATTCTGTCCGAAACACGTTATAGTCTTTAGCGATTCGAAATATAAAAAAGGGCAAACCACTTAGGTTTAACGAGGAAATTAGAATCATAATCGACTGTGAATGATAGTTAACACCACTCTAGGTCCCATTCTTAATTTGTGATTTTGAAACTATGCTTACCTGAGTAAAAGAAAAATTGGTTGGTGAGGAAACCACTAAATGTTAGCTGTCCTATTGTAGTAGTTCCACAAGAAGCTGCACATTATTTACGAGTACATCTTTTGTGTATTCTGATTTGTCTAGAAAGTACCGAATACTACAATGAATAATAATACAAAAACTGTTTGTTATTAACCAACATTTATTTTATCACCATCATAGCATGCTCCTTTAAAAACGAGACACTGGCGCCAACGAATAATCCAATCATCAAAAACATTTTTTAAACGCTGTATTTTATGCGTTTCTTGAATGTCGCAATTGACTCGCTCTAGCATGTCCTCAGCGACTCTCATGCAATTGAGCTGTTGGAGAAAATTCAGGTCTTTTGGGACTAGCCGAGCGGCAACATGTTTCATACCCAAATTATTAAAAATAATACGGATCGACTCATAAAACAAAGAAACTTCGGCGGCTATATCTCCCAACGTTCTTTGTCTGATTTTTAGTCACTTTCCATCACTTTTGCTAACTTCAGTTGCAGACGTTGATGGCCTACAAGTGCGAGGCAAATCTTTCATCACATCTCGACCGCTTTTGAACGCTTTGTACTCGTACAACTCATAAGCATGAGTTTTTCATGAAGTCGATTTCATCGAGTCGAAGCCGTCTTTGTTCGATGTTTTTTTCCACTGTAAAATTTGCAATAAACAATAAATATAATATTACTAAAATCAGCACTGTATCACTACATAGTATAAAACAATGTCGTTTCCTCTGTCCCTATGTCCCGTTGTATGCTTAAATCTTTTGATGCGGTTCTTTTAATAGATAAAGTGATTGAAGAGGAAGGTTTATATGTA
>NJDC01003864.1:0-23251 GCA_002245475.1 Calephelis virginiensis
TTATTTAAATTGGTGATTAAAAGTTAAACAACGTTTATGAATAAGCCTGTTAGTGTCATAAGGTTTAGGTGAATAAAAAACATAGCAAACTTAATACTTATATTTATTTTTTATATAAATGTTGCGCCCAACTGACCAGTACCGTCTCATACGAGCTGCTTGGTGGTTGTGGCAGAGAGGGAGATGGTATATTATACTCAGCACGGAGAAATATGTACGTACGTATAGGGCAAGTACTAAAACTTATTAAATATGTATAGGCAGCATAAGGTCTTAGCTCAAACGGACAATTTAATTAAAAAAATAGTAACTGTCAATTAAAAACTGTTAACTTTTATAGGTATTCTATCCCCCCCTTGCCCCTGGGGCTCAGATGGCCGCGCGTGTCCCCTGTCCATCTTACTTGACTCCCCTTCCAATTGCATCTGATCTATGGACAGAGGCTAATTGGTTCAACAATATGAGCACTTGGACCTAGAATTAGTGGATCAATGACCTGAACACAAAACTAGCTAGGTAACATCATAATATTATATATTCCGTGCTTTTCACTGTCGTGTTCCGTATTAGACGATGCCCGGGAATTCTTCTGTGTGGAATTTAATAAAAAAAAATATTTAGTCCACCGAGTAGCTAGGACACTAAATCCCACAAGGTGGGATAACTATCACAGGTCGAGTCTATCGCCAAGGGTACATAACCAACAACGGACAACGATTTTTTGTTAGATAATTTGCAAGACACAATCTTTTTATCAACGCCTGACCGCTAGTCCACAACAGTACAAGTGTTATTTGAAAAACTCTACAATAGAATTTCACCAAATGCCGACGATGCAAAGTATAAATTCTTCTACCTACTTTTAAGATTTTTAATTCCTTCTTTACCTACTTTTAAGAAAAGATTGAAGGAACATTACTTATCGTTGACACAATAACATACTCATATATTATCCTACTAAGATATTTTAATAATTATAATAGTACCTGTTTTTTTACACACTTTATTAGTATATTTTTATTAATTTGTTCTAATTATAGCTATAGTTAATTGTTTTGTACACGATGCCTTCCATTTTATTTTCACAGCTTAATTTTTTTTTGGGTTGGCTGGAAGAAATTTCTTTAGTTAGAGATAAGCTCGCCTTTTGTGCATTTTTAACTTCTCGTGTATTTTGTGTATTTCAGTTTTTGTGTGCAATAAAGTGTTAAATAAATAAATATAAATTGTAAATGTCTACATATATAATAAAAGAAAATGGTGTTAGTTACACTATTTACAACTCAAGAACGGCTAAACCGATTTGGTTAAAAATTTATAGGAAGGTAGAAGACGGACATAGAATTGTGAAGAGTGTAAAAAAAATAGGAAAAACGACATTTTAATTATTCCCGTACTGAATGAAAAGGTAGAACGAAGTTCGCGGAGCACCTAGTTAATTATAAAGTGAAGCTAAAGCCGCGGATAACAGCAGTATGCAATAAGTAGGTAGGTTTGTTTAATTTAGTAACGCTTCGTTACCGTCTCACCTTATGAGCTATCTCACGTTAACACCTTTTGTGCTAATATTGGTAGATTTCTATTTTCAAAATTTTAAGCCATCAATCTGGTCGTTAAGTTCCCATGGAAACATAACGTGAAGATATAACTGATTTTATCGCCTCTGTGGTCTCGTGGTTCAGTTGTCGGACTGGACTGCATGAGGCCCCGGGTTCGAATCCCGGGTCGGGCAACAAAAAGAAAATTGGTTTTTCCAATTTTCTAATAAAAAAGTTGCTAGGGATAGGATATGTGCCCGGTTGGCGATAGGCTTGCCACCTATCACATTGTGGGACTTAGTATCTTCGGCTAGTCGTGGGTGCCCCGGTTGTGCCTCCGCCTACCTTTTCGGGGATATGGGCGTGGAGATACTTTACTTTATAACTGATTTTTTTATGTTAGACGTCAGAACAACCAGAAGAGTCTTCTGAAGGTAAGAGACAAGTGCTCTATCGAAGTATAGATAGAAAACACCCCACATATTCTCTCACAAATGCACAAAAAGTAGGCACAAGGGGTCGAAACACTGAAAATTAATTTGTGCCTAAATGTAGATTAGCCATGGCTAAAAAAACGTATATTATATGTGTATACAAATATTCAATAAGCTTTCTACTGAAATAAAAATATTACCAGGGAATGCATTTAAAGCAAATTTAAACATTTTTTTATTGTGCAAGTCTCCCGGCTACCCTACCATTTGGAGGACATGACAGTGTCATTATGGTGGCAGGAATAAGTGGTGGATCTCTCCGGGCAAGTTGCTGCACAGGTACTCTTCCACCATTGGTTTTGATATCCTGATGCATGCTCTCCTGACGGTAAGTAAACTATACATATCCTAGATGTTATAGGTGCGTTTGTGCGTTCATGTTTTTTTGTGTGGCTGATAACTCGCCCAATAACAAAAGGTTTTGATGTAGGTTATGAGATTCATATGTGGTCCCATTTCTGATCAAACTGCCAGTGATTTTTGTTATTATTTTTTGTGTACTTCGGTGATATATTAAACCTGGGGTCAGTTTCTTGACGGACTCGCTTAAACATATTACAAAATTAAAAGAGTTAATTAAGCCCCAGTGTTCTGGGGCAAATAGAAATTTCAAGAAATGCCAGCTTTGAAACAGAATCGGAAAAGAAATTAACAAATTTTCTCAAGTGGATGCTGTTACATAGTGTAAAATAAAAACGCTGTCTCTGTCCCTATGTCCCTTTGTATGCTTAAATCTTTAAAACTACGCAACGGATTTTAATGCGGTTTTTTTAAAGTTAAAGTGGCTGAAGAGGAAGGTTTATATGTATATTTCATAACCGTGCGAAGCCGGGGGCGGGCCGCTAGTATTATATAAATTAAGAATTTTTGTACAGCTGTTTCGATTTATATGTAATAAACATAAATACACGTACACATTTTGTTTCTAATTACGTCTTATTTGCATTATTTTTACAGGCCTCTACGTGTGAGATATACCACTTCTCTAACTCTCTAAGCTAGAAACTCGGTTTAGTGAGAAACCTTTGTAAGATATAAAGAAATCATGTTCCCATAAGCTCTCACTTATCCAGGTTTGACTGTATCATATTTTAATTTTTTTGAGTCCACATATACCACGTACACATCAGTACATTCAAATATCAAGGAGAGAGACCACCTTGTTGGAAACATTATTTTCGTTTAAAATCTTAAGCAATTACCAAAGTAGGTACAGAGGTTTAACATTAAGTCATATTACAATAAAATACCAATCAAAACACATCAAATATCATTCAAATTACTCATAGATTCTTGCTATTAAACACACAAATTTTAACTCTATTACAAGGACATGGAGTTCGAAATTCCTTTTCTTCGAGAATCATAATTGTTTAGTTATACATTCATAAAAAAACTTTATCCGTTTGACTTAAGGACTAAATTAGTGTGGCTTTGATATTGCAGGGAACTGGGGTCAAATCTACGGCTAACGAAGCACATGCTTCCATCTGATCTACGCGGAACAGGGCTTGTGAACATTTCTAAACAAATTAGCTTTAATTGTTGTTTATAATTTAATACTAACCTAAAACTAATGGGAAACAACTTCGCATGTTTTTTCGGACATTTGAATCCTGACTCTCATAATTACTTATTAATAACACCAGATGTTACTAAAAGCAAGCTCACAAATGGTAATATGATAATTGATAACTTTACATTTCATTGGATATCTTGAATTGTCACTAATATTTTCGGTGGTTATTTATCTATGTTTTATACTAAATCACAGTCTGTATAATGCTTTATCTTCACGCCTTTATCCTCGAAGAGTCACTGCCAGGACACCCACGACTAGCTGATGACCCTAAATCCCACAATGTGCCCAGTTGACGATAGACTTACAACCTATAATAAGTCTATCGCCAATTGGGCACATACCCAATACTGGGCCAAGGTTTTTTATTAGAAAATTGAAAATAAACATTATTTTTTTGTTGTCCAATCTGGGTTCAAACCAGGCCCCTCACGAAGTCAATTCCGACATCAAACTGCTAGACCACAGAGGCGAAACAATCCGTATAAATACCAAGTATTTTCTAAACTCGTCAAACCATTTAGTACTTAATTTTATCAAACATGCGTCCGTCTCTCTAACCTTTCTTTATAACAATAAGTCATTTAATTTAATTTCAGGAAATTTATTTACTGTTAAAAAATCTGTGTATGTGTTTTCCTAATTCTCATATTTATATCTTTGTTTTTATCTAAATCTGTTTTGTATAGTTGAAGTGTTAACAAAAAAATAATAATAAAAAAACAATAAAAATGTGGAGTACCCCTGACAGTAACCTAAACCGCTCTTGATAGCATCACGACGGACAGTCAAAGCTCGTTTACTTTTTATTTTTTCGTATATTTACAGCTATTAGAGATTCGGCTGTATTCGGCTTATTGCGTTGAGGCGACGAGGGATAAACAAACATACTACTGGATTTTATATTTATAGAAAAACAATAAAAATGTGGAGTACCCCTGACAGTAACCTAAGCCGCTCTTGATAGCATCACGACGGACAGTCAAAGCTCGTTTACTTTTTGTTTTTTCTTATATTTACAGCTATTAGAGATTCGGCTGTATTCGGCTTATTGTGTTGAGGTGACGAGGGATAAACAAACATACTACTGGATTTTATATTTATAGTTAGTTAATGATAGCGCACAGAAGCAGCGGGTTTATCAAATAGAAAGAATGTGTTAATAGACATCAAACATTGGTCATCGTATTGGTCAGGGTTAGCTGAATAGAATAGACTATCTGCCTCTCTGTCTGGCAATCCGAGGCGAACGCAAGTAACATCATAGGTCTTTACCAACAAGACCACTGGGGATAGAGTACTGAGCAGCACCTTGTCCAGGTTATTCATGACAATGGAAGGCAGACGGATTTCCAGATGGTAAGAAATTCAAGCCGCTTAGAGACACCAAAGGTGATAATGGTGCGTTGCCAACCTGAAATCGGGATATTAGGCCTCGAACAAAAGTAAGTATACTGGCTACCTTATCCTCCTAACCGAAACATGTCAACGATAAGCACTGACGTTATGGCGGCACGAATAGATAAGTCAATGGTACTAATCCGGATAAGTCGCTGCGAAACTCTACCACCTATTCAGAAGTACAAGCTGCTTGGCAGAAAGGCATCTGTAACATCTTTGGTGTATATAGGTATGCATGTCTTTTGGTATCAGGAGAACCCTGTGCTTCTTCGCTGACCTCTCACATAAAAACACGTTAAGCGTGCCTTATCAAAGTTTATCAGCCCTAAGCCCTCCAAATTAAAATGTGGGTGCTTGGAATTACTTTCGTAAAACCGCGTGGTTTGACCTCCTCGTTGGTAGAGTGGCTAGCGTACACGCCTAGCTACATCGACCGATCACGAGGCTCGGGTTCGATTCCCGACGGGGGCAGGCATTTGTGTGATAAACATTTAGATGTCTGTATTTCCGGGTCTGGGTGTTTACTAAATTTATTCTGGTATCTATTTAAGTATTTCTATGTATTAGTATCGTTGACTAACACCCATGACACAAGTATATAATTTGCTTACTTTGGGGTTAGACTCAATTTGTGTAATGATATTTATTATTTATTACAAATGGCAAGCTTAGACGCTATGGTGACAGGAACTATCTAAGTAACACCACAGCAAATACACCTAGTTTAACCGACTCTAAAATAAAGAATGAAAATCTCAATTCGACTATACGTATTTTTATCTATTTTTTTAAGCTTGTTACGCGTTTGCTCTTTTAAGAAGCAATTTGGACGAAATTGAGATTCGAGAGTAACCCTACTCGACTAACACGCTCACGTGTTCAGTAAATTAAAAAGCTATAAACAACTATAAATGCTAAAACTTCCGTATAAAAATCTTTTGAAAAACTTAGTTTTGGACCAGCCTTTGTTATTTGTCAGTTTCCAAGCTATACTATTTCGTTGTTTTAGAATAAGGTTATTGGCTCTTCGGTTTATCTTGAAAACCTTCAAGTGTTGTGCAGTGCAAATTTACATGACATCGATACTTTATTTATGGAAAAAAATAGGCACTCAAGCGATGGAGCCGACTTAGAGATAATCATGGCTCATGGACATCATTTGACAAGTAACAAAGATAGTTAACTGCCTATATGTGATGTTTTTCAAACGCTTATAGAAAATCTCTGGGTTTGAAGAGTTAGTGTAGTAAGGTAGTAGCCAGAACGGATGTAAGAGTTTTGGTTGATAATGTAGTGCTGGAATAAGTGAATGAAATTGTATATCTTGGTTGTGCTTTTAGCAGGGATGGACGGTACACCGCGGATGTAGAGAGGAGAGTGAGTGCAGGGAATAGTGTGAATGGAGCGTTGGGTAAGCTATTCCAAAGCGAGGTTTTGAGTCAAAAAGCTAGACTGGCTTTGCATAATTCTATGCTTATTCGAACGTAATTGTATGGAAGCGAGAGTTGGGTATGTCAGAAAGAGCATGAAAGTAGGATAAATGCAGTTGAAATGAGAGCACTACGGAAAATCTGTGGTGTGACGCTCGCTGGCCACATTCGTAACACTGAGATCCGAGAAAAAGTGGGATTGAAAGACAGTGTTGGTGTTAAAATGCGAAAAGGCATGCTCCGCTGGTTCGGTCATGGGGAAAGAATGACAGATGAAAGGTTGACAAAGCAAATATACAATGCGAATGTGGATGGATGGAAGTACCCGGGGAGACCAAGGCTGACATTCCACGATTAGATCAATCGGATATTATCCGAAGGTGGTGTCAAGAGTCTCCGAAACCGACGTGTTTGTATGAAAAGGGTAATGAATGTGAAGGAAGCTAGACAGGTTTGTCAGGATCGTGAGGTCTGGCACTCGATACTCTCTGCCTACCCCGTAAGTGACTTGGCGTGAAGATATGTATATGTATGTAAGGTAGTCATGGATTTCTTTGAAGTATATGAAGGATATAAAGAAGAAGCACTGGACTTCGGCTTTGTGGTCACGTTTAGAAACTTTTCTGAATTACAAGCTCTATTCGTTTTGTACAATGGCATATTTGTGTTTTTTTTATTAATGCGACTGTTTCTACATTATTTCGAATAAGAAAAAAATCCCTCTCTAAGTAACACAAATGGAATCTAACCCCAAAGTAAGTAAATTACAAGCTTGTGTTATGGATGTTAACCAGAGACACCAATGCGTAGAAATACATAAATATATGCCAAATGGACTGACATTGGCGTTAGATCTATAGATGATACTTGTCTAAAAATATTACCTATCCATATCAAAGGTAGCCTTCCTTTTGGTGTTCATTGTACATCTTCATTTATTTTACACATATCGCGTTTTGCCAGAAGGGCGATATGTCACTTGTCAACTTATATTGTAAAAAAATATGATATTAAATTAACATACCTACGGGTTATATTTAAAGCAATTTATTTCCAGATTTTAAACAATGCTCTCGTTAATAGGACATGTTGGAATTGTTCCAAATCATTTTAAAAGCCAAAACAGTAAACATCTGTTGTGGAATAAGAATATACCGCGTGAATGGTCCTAAATACTTTAATTTACACAAAAGTAACAACCGGAACAACTGACAGGATAACGACTCCCCGTTGTCATATACATCGATAAATATATCATCGATACGTTCACGTCACTACTGCTAAGAGATTTACTGTGCGTGCGCATACCAAATTAAAGCCCCTCTGATTTTGTAATAGTGATGTATGTGTGGTTTATTTTAATCATTAATCACTATCTTGAAAATGTTTGTGATTAACATTTCTATAAAAAGAAAGTGTCGAATGAAAAAAAACTTATGAACACTCACTTTGACAGGAGACTTTGGTCCGGGCTGCCTTGCAAAATAGACCATCTGCCTTCCTGCCAGGCAGCTCGCAAAAGGCTAGCACAGGCTTACCGTCACTAACACCGTGACATTCTACTAGGTGGTAGAGTTTCGCAGCAACTTGTTCGGATTGTTTCCACCTTACTTATACCTGCCGCCATAACATCAGTGCTTGCCATTGACGTGTTCCGGTTCGGAGGGTAAGTTATACGGAAATCTTACTTTTGCACGATGCCAAACATCCTGGCCTCAGGTTGGCAACGCACCATTACCAACTTTGGTGTCTCTAAGCGGCGTGAATTTCTTACCATCATGAAAGCCGTCTGGTTGTTTGCTTTACAATATCATAAAAAACCTACCTATCACTCTACCATAAGTGATCTTGCTGGTTGTGACCGACCTGACGATACGGACAAACACGGGGAAAAATATCCTAGTATGTATATACCTGAAGAGGTAGGCAGAGGCACAACCAGGGCACCCACAACTAGCCGATACACCAAAGTGATAGGTGGCATGTCATTCAATGTTGGCACATATCCAATCCCGGCAAACGTTAATTTTTATTACAAAATTGATTTTTTTTGTTACCCAACCCGAGGATCGAACCCAGGACCTCAAGAAGTCAAAGCTGATGCCAGATCGCTAGACCAAAGAAGCGTTTATTTATTTACTTGTGTATTTCTATTTTTTTTTATGTTATTGGAAGGCAAACAAGCAGACGGATTTCCTGATGGTAAGAAATTCACGCCGCCTAGAGACACCAAAGGTGGTAATGGTGCGTTGCCAACCTGAGGCCGGGATGTTAGGCCTCGAGCAAAAGTAAGTTTACCGACTACCTTACCCTCCGAACCGGAACACATCATGACGTTATGGCGGCAGGAATGGGTAAAGCGGTGGTACCAATCCGGGAGAGTCACTGCCAAACACTACCACCAATACAAGCATATAATTTTGCTTACTTTAGGATTCGAAAATTTATGTAATTTATTTATTTATGTGTAAAAAATAGGAAGAGTGTGTTTTATATTTAAACATACGAAAATATTACAAAACTATTAACAAATTTGTTATTTACTTAAAATAAGTTTTAAAAGTTATGATCGAATAAAAAAACTTATATATTCTTGTAAAATTACTAAAATTTAATGACTGCAATATTGTAAAAAATAACCCACATCAAAACTATAACCCAACGTTAACATACCACAGTTCGAAAAGGCAAAAAAGGGTCATCTATCTATCACTGTCATTTTGTTAAAATTAGACAGGGACAAACAAGGGTATCTCTGTTTTTATTGTTGATTAGAACAACGGGAGACAACATTTTTTGTTAATTTTTAATCATCGCTAATTCCCCAAGAGATTTTTAATTTACATTTCTAGGTATGTTTAATGGGCAACACTTTTTATTTTATTATGTAGACAGTTTTTAGTTTCAAATTATTTAATAAAAGTATCTTACTTTTAATGCGTTTTCGTCTCTGTGGACTTCTTGGTCAAGTCCGATGCCAGAGCGCTAGAGGTCCCAGGTTCGATCCCCAGGTTGGGGCAACAAAAAAATGTGTGCTCAATATTTTATATAAAAAATAACGTAGCCCGGGATTGGATATGTCCCCAGGTGGCGATAGGCTTGCAACCTATCACATTGTGGGACTTAGTGTCTTCGGCTAGTCGTGGGTGTCCTGGTTGTGCCTCCTCTTAGGTGATATGAGCGTGAAGATACTTTACTTTTAACAAAGGTTTTAAATGCATTTTCGCCTCTGTGGTCTAGCGCTCCGACGTCGGACTTCTTGAGGTCCCGGGTTCGATTTAGGGGTCGGGTAACAAAAATAAAATAAAATGTGTACATATTTTCAATTTTCTAATAAAATATAACATTGCCCGGGATTGGATATGTACCCAATTGGCAATAGGAGAGCCACCTATCACATTTTCCGACTTTGTGTCTTCGGCGGTTAATTTATTTATTTTTTACTTTTTAAGTCTTGAAGTCGGTTTTAATTAACGTAGTTATTTCTATCTAATACTTTTTAGTTTATTGCTGATATGACTTAATTTAAAACAAATAAACATCGAGATAGGTGAAAGTAGATAAAAAATGCTCATAAAATAAAAAAAACTTTTGGGCCTACCTGCATCAAATTTTTATGGGACCAATTCGAAACTATTTCGCTTAAAAAAAAAAGAATTACGTAAATCGGTTCAGAAGCCTCGGAGAAATCGGTGTAAATACATAAAAAATATACCGGCCGAATTGAGAACATCCTCGTTTTTTGAACTCGGTTAAAAAAGTCGCAAATGAGTATAAATATATATATCGCGTTCAAAAAAAACATTATTGTTATAAATGTCAAACTTTGTAATGTATATTTAATACATGAAGTTGGAGGCAATAGCTAGTTTGTAATCCTATTAATATTATAATTGAGAAAGTTTGTCTGTTTGTTACTCCTCACGTGAAAACTACTGAACCGATTTTCATGAAATTTGGTACACACATAGAGGGTAACTTAGATTAACACAGGATAGTGTTTATCCCGAAACAATGATCCAGTGGGATCACGCGGGCAACGCCGCGGGTAACAGCTAGTTATTAATAATCTAAAATCAGATCCCATTAAACCTTCTTCACCCACACAAAGGCAGCGGTCAGCCCCAATTGGACCCTTCTCGACTGAAGGTACTTACGTAAAGGACCGGAAAGGGTTGAAGTTCGATTCTATATTTGATGTTTCACGGTTTAACTTCCATTCATAATCCATACTAATATTAAAAATGCGAAAATCTGTGTATTGCTCTACCGATTTTGATGAAATTTGATACACACGTACCTAAAAATTCGAGTTCAAACATAGGCAATTTCTTTTTTTTTAAAATCTTATATGAAAAATGTAACTATTCTAAGCTTGAAACTAAAACGAGGATGTGATATCCCTATCGCACACCAATAGAATAGTATAGTATAGTATGGTATCTTCACGCCCATATCCCCGAAGAGATAGGCAGAGGCACAACCAGCCCACCCACGACTAGCCGAAGACACTTAGTCCCACAATGTGATAGGTGGCAAGCCTATCGCCAACCGGGCACTTATTCAATCCCGGGCTACAATTTTTTTTTATTAGAAAATTGGAAAAACCAAATTTTCTTTTTGTTGGCCGACTCGGGATTCGAACCCGGGACCTCATGCAGTCAAGTCCAACACCCGAACCGCTAGACCACAGAGGAGACAATACAAACCAATAGAATAATCTAGGAATTCAAATTGCTAGATCTAAATTTGGCAGCCATCAGCTGGTACCACTACTACTCCTTTACGTTCTCCTGCCGTCATGGTCAGTGCACGCGATCGCCGTGTTGCGGTATGGAGAGAGACTAGCTAGCAAATGTACTATAGCATGAAGCTTTTAGCCTAGTTGGCAACGCAGCAACATGTTATCTATAGACGACTTTTTTGTGTCATTATTAAAAAATCCATCTTCTATTTTGCTTTTAGAGTGTGTGCATGTGTGTTTGTAGTTACCCTACATATGGTTGATTTTTCGATAAAAATAGGTGTATTTTTATCGATGAACCTTAAGTTATCGCTAACGAGTACGGACATCTAATGAAGGAAAGTCAAGGACATCTATATATACATATAGTGTAACTAGCACCTAGTTACACCTTTTATAACTCAAGAACGGCTGAACTGATTAGTTGAAAATTGGTGGGGGGGGTAGCTTAGAACCGGGAGAAATACATAGGATGCTTTTTATCCTGTTTCGTGTTAGGAAACTGGGAAAAAAAACATTTTAATTTTTCTCATACAAACTGAACGAGAGGAACGATGTTGGCGGGAACAGCTAGTATTGTATATGTATAAGAATCGTTGACTAACATCCATGACATAAGATATTTGCTTTATTTAGAGTTGGATTCCAGTAACTTTTCCAGGGATATTTATTGATTATCAGGAGAGTAGGGTGCTTGTTCATTATATTATGACATAAAAACCACCTTTTAGGCCCACTTGCACGTTCCTGAGTTAAATATTTAACTCAAAGTTAGCTTCTAACTTAGGACTAATTCAATATACTAGTGGTCGCCCATTGGTCAAAATTCGACCATAATAAATTTTAATATCTTGTTGATAAGAACGCCATCTTCATTTCTCAAGACACACTACTTTTTTCCTGAATAGTTAGTGCGCCATCTAAGATCTTTTATCGTTATCATCAATATATTTGTTTGTGTGTGTCAAATGCATGGTAGTGTGGGTAATGTTTTATTTATTGATTTATTGTACTTTATAAGCATTGTTATTGAAAAATACTAGCGTTCTGCACTTCTCCTACACGTGAACTATAACTATGCCAAATTTTATGCTCCTGCGTCCGCGCAATTTTCGTAATAAGGGGTCCAAAGTTTTGGCATCACGTATTAATATTTAGATATTTGACAATTTAACCCGGTATTAAACCTAACCCAGAAACCTGCAAGTCGCCCTTAAAGTTAAAAAGGAGTCTTAATACAGGATAAAAATTATAGCGAACCTCAATCGAATTAAGTCTACGAGTCCCGATCACGGTAGCCTCTAAGGGTCCAGCGAATGCCATCACTCTCCCCTCACTAAATACCCCTTTGTTAACGTATTTGCATGTAGAGTAGTGCACTAGTGATGTGCCGAATGAGATCAATATCCGTAATTAACAAAATTTTATAAAATTTAGGAAAGCAAAAACTAACACATTTTCTGTAGGTTTACTCTTGAATCTTGATTTTATACGAAATGAAAATATTAATCAGATAATATGTCATTTTAGATATGTTTTCTTTTTCCACAAAAAAATATTTATTGTTTATTAGTAACTAAATCGCCTCTGTGGTCTAGCGGTCCAGGTGTTGGACTTGACTGCATGAAGTTCCAGGTTCGATTCCCGGTTCGGTCATCTTAGTATCTTCGGCTAGTCGTGGGTGCCCTGGTTGTAACTCTGCCTACCTATTAGGGGATATGGGCGTGAAAATAGTTTTTGGTTTTTCCACTTCTTTAATAAAATAATAATATGTTGTATACAATTAATATGGGACTACCAGGAATCATGCATGACCTATAGGTTGTCTATTCACGGAGTAATTGCGTAACAAACATACAAAAGAACATATAGTCGAATTAAAAACCTTCTCCTTTTTATTAAGTCGATTAAAAAGACGATATGGGTGCTTGCCAGGAATTGCTCCGAATGCCAAAGACCACCCTTATCTATATTACCTTCAACATTTTATTTACTTGATATTGTAACTTTTGATGCGCAATAAAAATGCGCATTCAGTTTTATACCAATGAAAAGTGAATGTATCCGTATCCGCGTATGGATATAGTCTAGACAACCCTAAAGTACAACCCTCCGTAACAGGTAGGACAAAATTAGATTATTGAGAAGAGGGGTAGTTTTTACTATCAATTGTTGATTCCACTACAACATACGCTACTTTTGAAGTGTATTCTTTTTATTGAAATGGCGTACCTACTGCAAACCGTAGGGCTTTATTCTGGAGTTAAGGGAAGTAGTCAGTACGAATATTCATAGCTTCGTGTTGTGCCTACAATGCTTAATGCCGTCTGTAGTAACACAGAATTCAGACTTAGGCCCACTTGCACGTTTCAGGGTTAAATATTTAACTCAAAGTTAGCTTCTAATAGGACTAATTCAACACACATTTGACAGTTAAACCCATGATTAAATTTAACCCAGAAACGTGCAAGTGGTCCTTAGTGCTGCATTTGTTTCTTAATATAGGCAAATAAGCAGACAGATTTCCCAATGTCAAGAATACCTTTTAGTAATGTTAAGCATTGTTTTCACAGTGTTTCTCCGGGCTTCTTTACAGACTAGACCATCTGTCATCCTGCCAGGCAGCTCGAAACAGGCTGACCGTCACTAACACCGTGACATCTGACTAGGTGGTAGAGTTTCACAGCGACTCGCACGGATTGGTACGACCGTCTTACATATTTCTGCTGTCATAACGTCAGCGCTTGCCGTTGCTCGAGGCATAATACCCCGGTCTCAGGTTGGCAACGCACTTTTACCACATTTGATGTGACTAGGCTGCACAAATGTCTTACCATCAGGAAATCCGTCTGCTTGTTTGCCTTCCAATATCTTAAAACAAGAGTTCATCGCTAGTTGACACTAACTGTCCTACTAATAAACATAGAATAAAGTACTCCAAGTTCAAAAGGCGTTATAATGGCCTTTATTCTAATGTGATACAGACTATTACATCAATTTTTTTTAGTAAGGACTAAAAAAATGGCAAAGGCTAATTGCACGTTTCTGTGTTAATTATTTAACTCAGTCTGCTTCTAACTAGGGTTAAATCACTTCATATTTGACAGTTTAATTCATTGTTAAACCCAGTAGGTTTTTTTAATTTCTGGGCCGTCGAAGTAAACTTTTTGATTTTGGAATTTTAATGAAAATAACTCTTATGCCCGGTTCCGATGTTCAAGAAACGAGTGGTTTTGCTTACGAAGTAGTTTTTTGTATGAATAGTATAAAAATCTAAGGTCGTTCGTTATCGTTTGTTAACTCGAAATATTTTGTGTCATTGGTTGGTTATAGGAACGCTGTGTACTTACGGATGTAAGTATAAGTTTTGTGATTGGTTACTCTTCAAAGCAGAACACTACAAAAATCGTCCATTTTGTTATTAATTATAGCGGCAGAAAAAAAATGTGATACTAACCCGGACAACATACTTACTAATTAATTCACAAGTGTAGAAGGAAATCTTAAATGACATAACATTTCGGGATGCATCATCGAAAAAGGAAAAAGTGAAGCCGTAACAAAACATTCCTTCGCCCACGAAATTAAAAAAATAAACTGTCAAAATGTATTCTGTAAGACACTTCGATATCGGATTCCATTGCTCTCGGATTACAGAAAAAAAATATAATCCTCGAAACCAGCGAAGTGTTGAATGAGTTTTGTGACATATTGGAAGTGACAGACAGACATTCCAATATCAGTTCGTGTAATAACTATTCCTTTTTATCCAGTGACTAAAAAATGTTTAATCTATATTTTCTATACTAAGGTCGAAAAATTTGTTTCTTAAACCTTTTTAGTATTTATTACATTACTAGCTGTTGACCGCGGCGCTGGCCGCGTGGTTAATGATACCACAGGAACATTTTTTCGGGATAAAAACTATTCTATGTGTTAATCCAAGCTACCCTCTACGTGTGTGCCAAATTTCATGAAAATCGGTTCCGCAGTTTTTGCGTGAAGTAGTAACAAACAAACGAACATAAAAACTTAGCATTTATATTAGCAGGATTTTTTAATTTAATAGAAACATCACCACACCATTAAAAATTGCCATGTTAACACTAAATACTAACTGTGTTGGGTTGGTTGTATTAGGCCGGTAATATCAGTAACAATGAATTGGAGTTCAAATTATTTTTCCTTTTCAAAGCTCACTTCTTGAATCTATTTAACCTCGTACTCGTATTTCCCTCTGTTAGTCCGAGCTCCTTTGCAGAATAGACCAAATGCCTTCCTGCCAGGCAGCTCGTTAAAGGCGATCATAGGCTTACCGTCACTAGCACCGTAACATCCTACTAGGTGGTAGAGTTCCGGAGCGATTCGCCCGGATTGGTACCAACGTAAAAAAAACAAAAGTACTACAACCTTTTTTAAAACATGTTAAGTCTTGTAGAGTTACTTTTGAATCTCGATTTCACGCGAATTGGAAATTGTAATCGAATATGACATTCTAAGTAGTGTTGAACACAGTACTAGCGGGCTATTATCATTTACCTAGTTCAAATGAAAATCCAACAAATCCGGTAAAATTATTTATTGCTTACTATTAACCAAATGCTAATATTTTTTATAATAGAGGTCAATTAACAAGCACACAGCTCTCTTGATAGTAAAAAACAACCGTGGCCTATACACACTTTAGATGTTACAGGTGTGTCGCTGTCCTGAGGCCGTAATGAAAGGCCTATAGTGCAAGTCTATCTTCTACCCTACCATCATTATGGCGTGCCATGGCGGTAGGAAAAGGTTAGGCTTTGGATCCCTAGCCGGGCAATTGCTGGTTATATATATATATATGGACCCATGTTTTAGCGCCATGTGCTCGCCTCTTATCAACTGTCTATCAGAGAGACAGATGGTATATTCTACTCAGCAGACCCAAACCAACAAAGGAAATGTTATTTAATAATTTGCTACTATTTTGTTCGAGAGCACCTAAAAGAGCAAACTCGATTCAAATTTCCAATTTGCTTAAAATCGAGATTCAAGAGTAACCCTATAGATAAGGTTATGGTATTGTACTACTATTTAAATTATGCGCTTCGGCTTATCACCGTTTACTCTTTTTACACTTTATACTTTTATTTTTAAATTGGCTGACCTAATCTAAATTTAAGCGAAAGGATTAAGTATGCAATAACAACTCTATATCTATGTATATCTTTAAAAGACATTCGGATTTCCGAAGCTTGACGAATTAAGTCGAAGCGCATAATTTGAATAGTACTACTATAAGTAAAGACATCTTTAAGAAGGTCTGTGAACACTACTAATCAATCTCGTTATGGTGGAATGTTACTAATTAACTAAACTAAAGATAACAAAAGCAAGGCTACCGAATTAACACAATTAGCTTATACAGTCTCAAGGGAACTTATTCTGATTATACTTAACAAGTTGAGATGTATGTAACATGCTTATTAACAAGTTATTAATCTATATACATTTTAGTATCTTCACGCCCGTATCTCGTTAGCGGTAGTCAGAGGTACAATCAGGGCACAACTAGCTGAAGAAACGTCACAAAATTTGATTACTGGCAACATTATTTTTAAAGGAAACTAGCCGATCTGGCGAGTTTAGTATCGCTCTATATGACTAGCAATTTGCATATGAGAAAAAATATGTTTCCTACATTCCCTGAAATTTTTTTGGGTATTCTTTTCGTATGATCTTTTTCTTGATCATAGCCAACACAAAAAGGGGGAAAAAATCGATCAATTGGTTCAGGCGTGATACGTGGTGACTACACGAAATTAGGATTCATTTTTGTATATTTTGATTGGAAAACCACGTTTTTTTTCTTTTTGTTGCCCGACCCGAGGAATGAACTCAAGACTGGGATAAGTTTTAGTCGGAAACCGGCGCGACATACAGACCATAAAAGCGACAAAAAATAAAAAATCATGGCCTATAGACACGTAGATATTGGTACGTGTTAGGCCAATTCTTCATGTACCTAACTTGACCAGTACGTCATGTACTGGTCAGGTCAGGTACACCAATCTAATAGGTGAATTTTATAATATGAGTAACTAAGTCATCATGGCGACAGGAATAGGTAAGGCGGTGAAACCTGGGCAAGATGCTGCTCAGTACTCTACATCCAGTGTTCTTTTTGAGAATAATCCATTTAACCTAAGCTAGCCTCTTGCAAGCTACTTGGCAGGGAGGCAGATCTATACTTAGCATGAGGAGAGTTGGCTGCTTGTTTGGCATCAGGAGTTTGTCTTTGTATTCAAAGGAGTTTTTTTAACTTATCCTAATTATTCTTTACCTATTCCTGCCGCCATAACGTCATGACGTGTTCCGGTTTGGAGGGTAAGGTAGACGGTAAACTTACTTTTGCTCGAGGCCTAACATCCCGGCCTCAGGTTAGCAACGCACCACTACCACCTTTGGAGTCTCTAGGCGGCGTTAATTTCTTACCATCAAGAAATCCGTCTGCTTGTATGCCTTCAAAATATCATAAAAAATTACAAATACTTCCTTCTTACCCCTTTTATAAAAGCGAGGTTTTTATAATTTGAGAACTTATGTTAGTATAAAGGTAGGGTCATCCATTGACATAGGTACCTGCAAAAGAAAAAAATAGAAGATCAGGAAAAATTAAAAAGTTATCAAGAAAATTATGGACCAATGACCTATATCAGTGCCAATCTTGTTGTCAGTCTCGCCAATTTTCATGGATCAGGAAACGCTTTTTAATCATTAATAGCATGGTCTTTAAAACTATAAATGGGCACCTGATCAAAAGTGTAGAAGGGATCAAAGGAGTAATTGTTTTTTTTTTTATTTTAAGTTACTAAAAAAACAAATCGAATTCAAGTCACATCTCCTTTGTTAGAAAAATCCAGTCCTTGGACAATATTCCTGCTCTAGGCTCACTCATGGTCAAGTCGCAACTATGGTCTAGCCATCCGGTGTAGGACTTAGCCCCGTGAGGTCTAGGGCTCAATTTACGGGTCGAGCAACAAAAAATTGCCTTTTTTTAATTTTCTAATAAAAACAACGTTTACAGGATTGGATAGGAAGGAATTGGAAGGCGATATGCTTGCCATCTATACCATTGTGGGACTGTCTTTGACTAGTCGCGGGTGCCCTGGTCGTACCTATGCCTACCTTTTCGGAGATATGAGTGAAGATACTTTTTTATGGCCAAGTTTTTACAAGAAAATTGTTAAACATATTCCAGTAATTTTGTATAAATTATAAAACTAGCTACTCTGGCGAAATTCGTTCACCCATTCAATTTGTATAGAAAAAAATTAAATATATTTTTTCCTCATTTCCTTGATATTTCCAATAGAACGGAATAAAAAGTATCTGTCCGTTTTCTGGCTCTAAGCTACCTCCCCATTAAGTTTCCGCAAAATAAGTTAAGCCGTTCCTGAGTTATAAATAGTGTGACCAACACGAATTTCTTTTATGTAAGTATATGCTAGCTGATTTAGCGAACTTCGGTTTCGGATCAGTTTGTATAAAAAAAATTAAAATATTGTTTTTTCCTAGTTTCCTCGCTGTTGAACGGGATAAAATGTACCCTATGTCCTTCTCCTGGTTCCTAGCTACCTCCCCGAATCGGTTTAGCCGTTTTTGAGTTATGAATATAATGTAACTAACATTACTTTCTTTTATGTATATAGATTTTGTCCCAAGTTTGTTTTCTGCCTCTTGTATATTAAGCTATCAGATAAGAGTTGTAATATAGGTAAAATAAAAAGAAAAATAAATAAATATTCCTGAACAAGTCACACAAAAGGTTAAAATATGCTCACAAACATTGTAAAAAGTGAATCTTAGGGAGCGTGATGGTAAAAAATGCTGCCTTGAAGAGCGAAAGAAAACAAAGCTTAAATTTATATAGGTTATTTCTGAGTTTTTAAAATATTAACGCTTGAAAAACTGAGTTGTTAATGTAATTACTAAGAGGATTTATAGAAATATTTATAGAATCCGATACTGAAAATAGTTACATAATGATAAATTGACGTATATTGATGATAAACCCAAGATATTCTGATAAAATCTTGATAGACCGACTTCATTATAAAAGCACCTTCTAAGTATTTACAAGCAAATAACTATCTTACATATATTAAAATACATGATTAGGTTTATAAATACAGTTACAATTTATGTCATAAATAAAAACGACATTATTCAAGCATTCGACATACACGATCACAAAATCTATCATACTAAATCGATGAGAAACAACTTAGAAATATATTATTCAACAATTAGTGAAAACCAATTAAGTTAAATTTACGAGATACCTTTATCCTGCGGTCACATAATTTAACTAGAAACTTGTGTATGATTTATTGATTAGGGGTGCTACAAGGTAGTATATTCAGACCTTTTCTATTAATTATACATATTACCCAGTAACTTACTAATAGGTAGGCGTATCTTATTGGATCTTTATCTATATTATAGAGCGATGATTTTGAGATTTATGAAAAATTTAAGAAATTTAATTTTATTGTATCTTTAATTCTAAAATGCGTCGTAATTTATGGATTTTGTGATTATTTTGTGATAAAATTGTATGATGCACGCGAGTATGAAAGTGCATTTTTTATTTAATGTTCCATGCTTCCAGTATAATAAATATTTTGTTAAATAAGTCAATTTTAAAGCATCTTTTAAAATACAACTTTAGGATTCGGTCTTCATTGTAGTAGATATATAAATACACCTAAATATAAACAATGTTATATAAAATACACATTCACTTAAATATATAAGCAAATCCAACCACGAAAAAAATACAGTGGTATCAATTGGTCTTGGTTTGTTACTCCTTTAGGGAAAACCCTTTTTTTTATCCTACTTACTTCTGGAGTTTCCGTGGGAGAGATGTTAAAGTCAAAATATAAATCCTACTAATATTATAAATGCAAAAGTTTGTATGTTTGTTCGTTTGAGTAACAAAAAATGCTGAACCGATTTTCATGAAACTTGGTACACATATAGAGGGTAACCTGGATTAACACATAGGATAGTTTTTATCCTGAAACGATGTTCCTGTGGGACCACGCAACGCCGCGGGTAAGGGGTAGTAGAAAAAATAATAGAAAATAGGTAATGATTTTCCATTAGTAACAAAGGTGTTTCTTTTAGTTCGCTGTCACACAATATATTTTGAAACAACGTTATGCTGAACTTAATTCAATTACAGTATGTTATGACAAATATGGCCGTGTTTACATTCGTTGATGACCAGTGACATGATATAAAGCTAGTGACACACCAACGACAAACAATTTTTTTGCGCAAGATGGCGGACTTGACTAAAATTGCGTTGGTTCCAGAATTTTTGTTATATTAATTGTTCATTTGCCGCCAATTATTTGACTTTTAACTATATTATACAAAACCGTGAATGACTTCAGGTCTGTTTCGTCCATTGCTCGTCTCCGTCGTTTATAAGCCCCGACGGAAAAAGAGGGGTGTTATAAGTTTGACTGATGTGTTTGTGTGTGTGTGTGTGTGTGTGTGTGTGTGTGTGTGTGTGTATGTGTGTGTATGTGAGTGTGTGTGAGTGTATTTGTGTGAGTGTGTGTGTGTGCATTTGTGTGTCCATCTGTGGTCAGTAATTACTTCAAATTAAACGTAAAAAAAGGTAAACAAGCAGACGGATTTCCTGATGGTAAGAAACTCACGCCGCCTAGAAACACCAAAGGTGGTAATGGTGCGTTCCTAACCTGAGGCCGGGATTTTGGGCCTCGAGCAAAGTTTACCGGCTACCTTACCCTCCAAACCGGAACACGTCATGACGTTATGGTGGCAGGAATAGGTAAGGCAGTGGTACCAATCCGGGCGAGTCGCTGCGAAACTCTACCACCAAGTAGGATGTCACGGTGTTAGTGACGGTAAGCCTATGCTCGCCTTTTACGAGCTGCCTGGCAGGAAGGCAGATGGTCTATTCTGCGAAGGAGCCCGGACCAACACGGGCTGTTAAAAGTCTATAGACGTACACAACATTAATCATTCCAAAAAAAAACTCAGTGCTCTGTGGTCCCGTTGGTAGTAACCTATTCAACCTTCGCTTCTTGCGATTTGCCTAGCAGGGCTATTCTACGCATAAGATCTAGACCAACACGGGAAAGTATCCAACCAATACTAAGTTTTACTTATGTTAATATAATATAATATAATAATAACTTCAATTACTACATTTTTCACTAATAGGGGAATGTATGTTTACAAATGGCCACCTGATTTTTCGGCGCGAGTTGTTCAATGAACATTGTTGATCTAATATCCATATTTTTACAATTTAAATTATTACATTTATTATAAATCTGGTTAAAAGCATCACTAATAGATCAATGACATTTAGATTATTTAAATGTCCCTTTGTATAAACGGGTCTTTTAAATAGCTTTTAGGCGAATGTTCTTAATAATGGAGTTGAAGATTTATTACAATTGGTTCAATAAAATCGATACAATAAATAAAGTAATAAAACTGTAAAAGAGTGAATTATGTATATTAAAAATACTAAAAAAATAGTATCTTCACGCCCATATCCCCGAAGAGGTAGGCAGAGGCAAAAGCAAAACACCCACGACTAGCCGAAGATACTTTTTTGAAATTGTGGCAGGTGATTGAAAATAGGAAAAAAACATATTTTTTGGTTTGTACCTCGATCGCTATTCAGACCAAATCTGCAGAACCAGTCTTAACAAAATTAGGCACGTAGGTACTTTATCTTTCGAAGGAGACTACTCTTTGTCTCGTTTACTATAAGAGCTCCTCTAGGAGAGAGGTAAAAGTTAAAATGTAAATTGAGCTATAATTAATTAAAGCGAAGTGAGATTTCATTCAGCCTGGTTTTGTTTTGTATGGCGTTACATATTTGTTCTGTTATATTTTCTGGGTTACGAAATTATTAACATAAAACACTTTATAAACCACCATATAATTTGAAATCTGGAACGTAGAGAAATATTTTAATGTACAGGTCATCTTAAGCTGGTGTTTTTTTATGGTAATGGAAGGCAAACAAGCAGTCGGATTTCCCGATGGTAAGAAATTGACGCCGCCTAGAGACACTAAAGATGGTAATGGTGCGTTGCCAACCTGAGGCCGTGATGTTAGGCCTCGCGTGAAATTAAGTTTACCGGCTACCTTACCCTCCGAACCGGAACACGTCAACGGCAAACATTGGACGGGTGGCAGGAATAGGTAAGGCGGTGGTACCAATCCGGGCGAGTCGCTGCGAAACTCTACCCACCTAGTGGAATGTCAGTGTAGTGACGGTAAGCCTATGGCCGCCTTTTACGAGCTGCCCGGCAGGAAGGCAGAGGGTCTATTCTGCAAAGGAGTCCGGACCAACACGGGGACTTTGTAATACATTCAAACTATACTAATATTATAAATGCGTAATTTTCTGTATCTGTTGCGATTGATATCGATTTACTAACTTAAAACAGGTTATAGTTTACAGAAGACAGTCGCGTACAAAGTCGCGGGTACAGCTAGTTTTTAAAAATGTGGTATTTGTAAGCAATGTAAAAAAATTGCAACTGTACATGTCAATACAAAGGCATCTTATAGAAAGTCTTTAATTGACATACATGGATTCATACTCTGTTAATATTGTAAATGCGATAGTCTCTCATTAAATTAAGCTAATAGGCCCATGTCCAGCAGTGGACGTCCTTCGATTGATGACGATGATAGTATCTATACTACTATAGCAATAGTAGGGGAGCCCAAGAGGGGATTTTTGGACTAACTCAGGCGCGTCAGATTAAGGTATGGGAGGTACCCTGCACCATTGTTGAACACCTCCATTATGTATCAAATCTCTACATAGAGACGCGCATGTAGGGTTCTCTGTCTAATTTTTTTTGGCTTGAAAATATACTCGAGCGTGTCAGATTAAAGTACGGCGACTTATTACATGCCAATAAGTCTATGTTTGAATTTTCTGATGATTTGAACAAGACGTACGGGAGTAGGAGGTTCAGAAACTTTCAAAAACCAAGTCATATGTGTTAATT
>NJDC01003864.1:23917-36051 GCA_002245475.1 Calephelis virginiensis
GTTTAAATAAACACTGTCTAAAATTGACTTTCGACCAACAAAATGTTTGACGTGGATGACGTGATTATGATATGAGTTGAGAATCCAATTCTAGACAGTGGTGGTAATTGTTGCGCACTCGCAAAACTAATTTTAAATTATCGCTGTCTTCTTTCAACGAAAGTAATTGAAAGAGACAAAACACTTTTAGTGCTGTTAAATTAGTCTGTACACGACATTTCGACAGACGTTTAATCACTCGGAAAACGTTGATGAAAACATCACAATTTGATATGACCGGACTAATCTGACATATCTAAATTGTTCTATCTCGTTTATTTTTGTTTCATTTGAAAAAGATAGCATACTTCTGGAATAAGTTTAGGTTATGAACAGCAGAATCACCATCAGTGTTTAGTAAAACATATGTTCGGCGAGTGTTTAAGTTTTTTTGTGGTAAAACGATAGGAGTCCAAACCAACAAATAATGAAATCTCACTCAATATTATTTTCTCGGTCGATTGTAATCGATAAGGATCCGACCATATTTTTATGTTTTAGTATCTTTGACTAACCCCCATAGCACAAGTATAATTTGCATACTTTGAGGTTAGATTCAATTAGCGTAACTTGTACAGATATTTAAAAAAAGCTAAAATTTAAATATGCGTATTTTGCGTAATTTAGACAACATTATAAGTAATGTAGTCGGTTTCTTGCAGTTTTATTGCATTCTTATTATAACATAATCCGACCATATTATTATGTTTTAGTATCTTTGACTAACCCCCATAGCACAAGTATAATTTGCATACTTTGAGGTTAGATTCAATTAGCGTAACTTGTACAGATATTTATCTACATATTTAAAAAAAGCTAAAATTTAAATATGCGTATTTTGCGTAATTTAGACAACATTATTTTTTTTATAAGGTAATGTAGTCGGTTTCTTGCAGTGTTATGTTATAATATAAAATTGATTTTGACATAGCCACTCTTAAAATGATGTGCGTCACATTTTTACGACTTAATCCAACAAACTGAGCTTGAAAATTTCGTGTTCCTGCATTAATTAACCCGATCATATGAGAGGCTTACGGAGATAGTCTAGCGCTGTGTTGTTAAAATATTTGAAAAACGAGCTATGTCTTGCTACAGAAGCATACTATAATGTGAGCTGAAAGCGTAATAAACTTAAAACGCTTCGAGATTTCATTATTACTCTATATTCATCACTCTGTGACACAGACTATGATATAAGCTCAAACTTACATGCGACATGGAAGCAGATTACGAATATTACGCATAACTTATTCTTGGTGTAATAAGGTAGGAAGCAAAGGAATGGTTGTTTTACCTCATCAACTGTGCTCCTTTAAATTGACCTGTTACTTACTTTTGCTCATTGTAATAATTTTAAAGGTTTACAATAAATAAACCACTTATTATTAATTGTTTAAGCTTACAGAAACAAATTTATATACTCTATTTATTATACAATTTAAAATAAACGGGCTGATAACGTGCAGGGCCTTCCCGGACTTAGCTATTGTCTTTAGCATGCTATAAATCATAAGTGTATAAATTTCCACCTAACAGGAAAACCGTTACTCGGAGGGTTCACTAGCTCTCCGGCTATAGACAACCATCGCGTTAAGAATGACGTGAGGTCTTATAATATAACTAGCTGACCCGGCAAACGTTGTTTTGCCATATAACTAATTAAATGACGATTGATCAGTTATCGACCCGGGATAAAAAATGAGTATTAAAAAATGGGGGTTGGTGATAAAAGGGTGAAAATTTAGGGTTGTATGTACTTTTATGTGCTGTATCATAAAAAAATAAAAACAAAAAATTTTGTCTGAAAATTGCAAAAAAAAAAAATTTAGAGGTGGACCACCCTTAACATTTAGGGGGATGAAAAAAAAATGTTGGCCGATTCTTATAGATACCGGATAAGCACAAAAAAAATCATCAAAATCGGTCAAGCCGTTTCGGAGGATTGTGGCAACGAAAACTGTGACACGAGAATTTTATATAATAGAAGAAGATGTTCAAATGTGTATCACAACAGTAGTTTTACGTAAATACCAAATGAACGAATTTTAAGACAAACCCTCGCTATACTATTCTCTTAACACCGAAATACAGACGAGCTGAGAAGTGTATTAACGGTATTTTGTTTGTTTGTTGTTCAAACAGTGCTGGAGTTAAACAGTTTTGTAAAGCATCAACAGAATTGATTCCCGTAAGATATTTCATTTTTAACCGATTTAAAATAAGGAGGTTGTCAATTATTAATTTCAAACTGTATTGTTTAAGTGTTACGTTAATCAGAACATTTAAATAGTTGATGATATAGATGGAGACCATATGTGTGACCAATTAAATTTAATCAAAACATGGCAGGCGGATTTTAGTTGCAACCATGGTGTTCTTTTTTAATTGCGAAGGAAATTTAAATAGTTTCTTTGCGGTTTTACAGCGTTTAAATTTTCACAAGTTATCACGATACTATTTCGAGGGTTATATTAATTTCTTTCTATAAATGTTATGACTGCGAATATGTATAGTTTTCTTTATATCTTCTGTTTTCACTTCAAAACGATTGAACCGATATTAACGAATTTTTATGACATTAAAACATATTTTAGCGGGGAGTTAAATAACTTTAATATTTGAGCTCAGCCGCGAGCAAATACTGATGAGGAATATTTAACACCAACTATTAAATCCGACGAACTTCGTACCATCTGAATTGAACATACTGGTAATTTGTACGGGGAAAAAGAAAGTAGTAAGTAGTTTTCCTAGTTTATTAGCAATTTTTGGCAGTTTTTCTCTTCATAAAAGCCGTTTATGAGTTTTTCACAAAATAATTTTAAAAAATTAAGCCGTTGGAAAAGTCAATATGAAGTTTTGTACTCAACAAAGCATTTGACCATTCGTTTTTATTTGTTTTTGTTATATACTAGGTTTTATAGTCGTTTGCGTTATAGTCAAAATAGTATGTTTACAAAGTTTCATGTTGATTGCTTAATTAGTTTTCCGTGAAAAAGTAATGAAAATTTATAATATTAGTAAGTCAATGAAATTCAAACAAAAATAGCACCTTAATTCCTGGCCTCCAGTCTTTAGTGTGAAATGCGCCTAAGTTGTAAAACTTGTCATCGCCAGTCCATTATACAACAATGGAATGTTATGACATATGAGATAAAGGCAATTAAGTTGCAAATGTAATTGTTATGCCTCTGTTCCATGCTTTAGGGTTGCTCGAAAAATTATAGAAGCCAATGGGCTATTTAATTAATACTATATTCTAGCTTTTACATAATTACTATAATAGCTATACTAGCTTCCGCCCGCGACTTTATAGCCGAAAAATTACTTTGGGATAACGCGAACTTTAACCCATGACTTCGTTTATATAAGGGTCCTATACTTAGAGTCTTAAAATCTTCTTTAGCTTTTTACGCAGCAAAAGCTCTCAATAGGAATAAACTCCCCAGATTCTTAATAGGTGCATCGCTCCTATTGGTCTTAGCAAGATGATATATAGCCTACAGCTTTCCTCGACTAATGTGCTATCACTGAAATTTTTCAAATTGGACTAGTAGTTCCTGAGATTAGCGCAATCAGGTAAACAAACAAACTCTCCAGCTTTATAATTAATCTATAGTATAAAAAATAATTGCTAAATGTGTTGGTAAGCGCATAACTTTCGAGCAACTGAAACGATTTGGATAATTATTTCTTTGCTGTGTTAGTTATTGTCAAAAAAAAATTCTTATAAAGAGAAAAACCGGGAAAATTGCAGGGAAAATGGGAAATACAATACTTTACTTTTCCCATAAAAACTGAACGGGTGGAACGAAGTTCGTATAACAGCTCGTATAAGTATAAATTATTACATGTGTTGAAAATGCAGGCTTTATTGAAATATTACCAATTGACAACAAAATCTTAGAGGCACTATAAAATATGTAATCGATATAGATAATAAGAAACATCTCTACGTTTTTGACAGCTGACATAACATCAATAGTGAGGGACGATAACGATGTTTATTTATCGATAAAGTTTAAGGTTATCGAGACAGCATGTAAGTCAATACGATATTTTGTTGTAAGGTAAATAATCTATAACGTTGACCCTTTACTAAGTTTAGATAGTCAAATTGATCGATGGATTTAAATATCTAAAAATATCTTAGGTCAAATCAAATTATTATTAGTTAGTTCTGTATCACGACAAAAAGCATAGTTGGTCGAGTTGCTAGCGTACACGCCTAACTACATAGACTTACTGCGAGGCTCAGGTTCGATTCCCGACGGGGGCAGGAATTTGTGTGATTAACATGTCTGCATTTCCAAGTCTGGGTGTTGATTAAATTTATTCTGGTATCTATTTAATTAGTTCTATATATTAGTATCGTTGACTAACACCCATAACACAAGCATATAATTTGCTTACTTTGGGGTTAGATTCAATTTGTGTATAAAAAAATTATGAAAGAACGAAAATAAGATGTTTCGATATCATTAACAACTAGCCGACCCGGCGAAATTTGTTCCCTTGGCACTCGATAATCTGCCTACCTTGCAGGGGCTTGGCGTAAAGATATGTACGTGTATGTAGGATGACTTGTACGTTCCAATGTTTTTTCATTCTTGATTTTCAGTTATTTATTTGGTTACTTTATACGCCATGTTGTTTATGTCTATGATTTCTAAACCACATAATTTATGACTTAGAAAATAAAAACGGACAATTTTTTTGTTTTGGCTAATATGTTGCTAACCGCGAGGTTTTTACAACTTCACCGGGCTATGGAAAAACGGACAATCTGCGAAAAGCACAAACTACGAAACCCAAAAAATCGGGCTAAGCTTTAATTAATTATACCCCAACTAGCTTTGCCCGCGGCGTTGCTCGCGTGCTTAATGGATAGAAATATTTTTTCGGAATATAAACTATCCTTTGTGTTAATCCAAGTTACGCTCTACGTGTGTAAAACGGGTTCAGCATTTTTGGCTTGAAGGGGTAAGTAATAAACGAACGAACATATTATAAAATTTGGCATTTATAATATTCGTAACATTTTAATTTGGACTTTTACACCTCTTCCACGGAAACTCCCTAAGTAAGTGGAAGAAAAAAAATCTACAACTTTCACGGAACATGAAGTACTTACCAGTTAAATTTCGTTATAATCGGTTCACTTAGTTCGGCGTAAATTGCGGTCATGATACAGACAGACAAAAATTCTAAAAATGAATTCTGTTAAACCTTTTTACTTAACTTTTTTTATATATCTTCAACTAGCTGATGCCTGCGGCTTCACCCGCGTTTTCACAGGAATATGTTGTGTGAACGGGATTAAAACTAGCCTATATGTTAATCCAGGTCACAATCTATCTGTGTTCCATATTTCAGACAAATCCGTTTAGCCTTTAAACAAAAATTCATACTCACAAACTTTCGCATTTATAATACTGCAAAATGAATTTGTTTCCGATCACGTCAAAGTTGGACACAAACGACTTGAAAAGGACTTTTTTCAATAATTTAAGTTGTTTCCGGGACATGCGAACTATATCTATGACGCAGCTGAAGCTGAAATAATTATTATATAAGTTTAAAGTTTAAGTTTAAAGTATCATTGATTAAACATGATTTGTTCATCGTGTGACCATAGTTTATGTGTTACGATGAGACATTTACTAATAATTTGCTAGACATTATTTGAATTCATAACGCAGATATTTTAGAAACTAAAATACCTGCCCTCAGTACTATTGAACGTGGCAAGTCTATCACAGATTTAAAATAAGCCTTTATTTGGCTAATTCTGCGTAAGCAGTGTTGTTGCAAATAATTCTCCAAATGACACCGAATGTGACAAGCCTAACTAACGTGGTTTTGTTTCCCGAGTTCGGACTCTATTTGTGATCTAGTCGCGGAGGTGGGAGGTGGGAACTTAAGGTAGGGTTGTCACATGAAAAGAACTTGACAATTTTAATTTTTTCCCGAGCTCTTCCTTTATTCGTGTTCTGGTCGCGGAGGTGGGTGGTGGGAACGTCAGTTAGGCTTGTCACATTCTGTGTAGTTTGAAGGATTATTTGCCACAACAGTTACACTGCTTACGCGGAATTAGCAAAATAAAGACTTATTTTACATCTTTGATAGATTTGCCACCTATTACATGGTGGGACTTAGTGTCTTCAGCTAGTCGTGGGTGCCTTGGGTATGCCTCTGCCTAATTCTTCGGGAATATGGACGTGACGATACTCACTCACTCATGAGTTTATTGTAGAATTTATTTTTCACTAATGTGTTGCAGACTAAAAGGTTACATATTTGCGAAGTCCTCTTTTTAAGTTGAAAACGGTTAAAGCGATGATAACAATTGTGTTTTAGAATTACTCTAGGTAGATAGGCAGGCAGGCAAGTTTCCCATCGATAAAGACGTATATCAGGAGTAGTGTATATTGTAGAAATAATTTTTCGCTAATGTGTTGCATTGAAAACGGGTAGGTATTTGCGATGTCTCTCTTCAAGTAGAAGACAGTTAAATGGTGATGAAAATTGTGTGTTTGAAAATTACCCTAAATTCAGGTAACAGGCAGGTAAGTTTCCCATCGAATTATGTCATGAGTGGTGTTTATTGTAAAAAAATATTTTTTACTAATATAAACGGGGAGATATTTGCGATGTCTTCTCTTTAAGTAGAAGACAGTTAATGATTCTGACTAATAAATGTATTAGAATGTATAGGTACATTCTGTAGTGCTCGTGTCTTAAGCCAATCTAATGGACTGGACCACCTTTATGTAACCAACTCGCTCAAAAATAATAAATCAACTAAATATAATGTTGCAATAATCACAAAACAGAGATTTTATTACCATATTACAAAGTGGGAACGACAAAAGCAAGCGTGCGGCGACTACGTTGTAATCTTTAACTTGTGTAGGTTAAACCTTCTTTAAGGTCTTTTTAATACTTTGACTCAAGATTCACAGGTTACGCTTGAATCTCGATTTCATCACAACTGAAAATTGGAATCTAATTCATTCGAGGTAGGTACTCTTGGACATAGTACTAGCGGATTGTTAATATTTAGCTCTAACAAAAATTTAACGAATCTGATAAAATAGTTACTGTTTACTTTTTAAATTAGTTATTGTTTACTATTTAAAGAAGAGATACAGGCTCGCCTAGTGTGAGGACCGTCGTTGGAATTAAGAAGTTGAAAATTAGCATACATAATAAATGATGTACCCTGTTTTATCGTTGTATGTTTAACCTATTTTTATGTTTTCGCTGTATATAAACTCATTTTCATTTCTCATTTTCAATTGCTAAATTTTAATAACTCGCTAGTATTGTGTTCAAAAGTACCTAAAATGATATACTCGATTTCGATTTCTAATTTATATGAAATCGAGTTTTAAGAGTAGCCCTACTGGTCGAAGCTTATAAAAGCTATTATAGCTGATCGACCGAGGTGCTTCGTTTGGATTTTATTATTCCTAGCTTAACCTAATTAGGCTATTCTTATAAATAAACTGTTACCTTGGCCGGAGAAAAGTATTTTAAGCAGTCAATAATTTATTTCTGTATATTTAATAGATACTTAGTTATTTTTTAATGAACTCGTGTTGTTTAATAGGATATGAATATTGTTGCTATTGACTATATTAATTATAAATACGAAAAATATTCAAAAATTTAAAACGTTGGAGGCGATTCGGAGAAAACAATTTGGAAAAAAATACAGGCGTAGGTAAAAAGGCACTACTATTTGAAGGTAATTTTGTTGCAATGTGATAGGAGGCAAATCTATCGCACCGGACACTTATCCCTATCACCGGCTACATTATTTTTATCAGAAAAGTAAAAAAAAAATTTGATTTACCCGACCCCGGAATTTAGCTCGAGAACTGATACAGGTGGTAATTTTATTGCGCACTGGCTAAACTAATTTTAAGTTACACAACAAAGCAATAGAAAGAGTCAAAAACTTTTAGTGTAGTGAAAACTTCTAGTTTAGTATTAGTCTGTACATGACATTTGTACAGACGTTTAATCTATCATTCGGAAAACGTTGATCAATTTCCACTAATCTGACATGTCTAAAATGTAACATCTCTTTTGTTTTTGTTTCAGTTGAAAAAGATAGCATGCATATACAATAAGTAAAGTCTCTGACAGCAGAATCACCACCATAGTCAATACCAATCACTGAAACACTAGACCACAGAGGCAATATCAGAAGAGAGAGAGAATTACACTCAAAATATGTAAATATGTAAAAAAATTGCTCATACACTTAAAGAGGATTTATTCATTTGTTTAATTGATTATAAAACTATTTGACTTATTTCCAAAATTATCCTATTAATATTATAAATGCGAAAGTTTGTAAGTATGTATATTTGGATGTTTGTTACTCTTTCACGCTCGAATGGCTGAACGGATTTGTCTGAAATTTGGAAGACAGATAGATTGTGACCTGGATTAACATATAGGCTATTTTAAATCCCGATCGCACACCGGGTTTCTGTGAAAACGCGGGCAAAGCCGCAGGTAGCAGCTAGTTGTATTATATAATTATAATTATTGTATGTAATAGTATTGTGTCTAGAAACGATGTAAAAGAAAATAAATTATTCAGGGCAAAATAAACATGACAAGGATAATACAACTTGGCCGAAGAACATCTATTATTTACATTTATATCAGGACAGCCTCATAAAACATTGCCCTGTTGGTCACAATATTAATTCTCCACATAAATAACTTATGACTTCACCACTTACGATAAAACGTCGCACACAGATTAATTTATTAGATAAGGTCGCACATTCAATTCCCGAGTCAAACAAAAACCGTTTGAATTAGCAGTATTCCTAGCATGACCATCTATCGACGACTAGAAAGATTATGACCATTATCTTCCAATAATAATAACCTGTGTACAGGTAAGGATAGGCCTTCTAGAGTTTTATTGCTAAGATATTTTTGTTAATTATTGAAAATAACAACGGTTACCTGGCAACTGATCTAAAATAGCACGATCCGTTACTATAGATAGGTTATTAACATTGGCCATATGACGATTTCTAAATCATCTAGTGGTAATAGGTTGCTAGAGATAGATAGATAGATATGCAGACAGACAGATAGGACGGAAAGAGAGAGACCAGATGCCATTTGTTATTCCTATTAAGACTACCAGCTTTCAGCACCATAGTCTGCTCGCAAGTCGCACGTATTAGCTCCTAGACACAGATCTGCTTCAACGTTCAAATGAGGTATGTTGATAGTCCCCGAAAACAAAACGAGAGGTGTTATACGTCTCTGTGTGTGTTTGTCTATCTGTCACATAATAACTTATGAACGGATGATCTAATTTCCATGATTTTTTGTTTCAACGTTGTATTGACAAGATGGTCCTTAGCAACATTGCATGTACATTTTTAATTTTAGTGTTATTATGTCTGCTAGTCGACGTCTCCATCACCTATGAAGAGATTTTAAAGATGCTTTTTTTTTGTTCATTAACAAATTATTTTTAATTTTTATTTTAAATATGCGTAACTGCGATGTGGTCACATTTCAACTAAGTCTGGGTCTGATGATGGGATCCCAAGGAAATGCAAGGAAAATCCTCAATTTGTAAAAAAAATCGGTTTTAAGTTAGATAATATTTAAATTATAAATATTTATAAATAATTCTGATACATAACATATTATACGAGTATAGATATCCACCGCCATAATGTCATAATCCGATCCAGAGTGTAGATTAGCCGCTAGACTTGCACTAAAGGGCTATCGCATTGGCCACAAGATAAAGTCGCGCCTATAACATCTATGGTTGACCGCGGTTGTTCTTTACCATCGGGAGAACCGTGTGCCTATCTAAAAAAAAAATAAAAAATATCTTCATGCCTATATCCCCGAAGAAGTCGGCAGAGGCACAAACAAAGTACCCACGACTATACTGAGTCCCACAATGTGATAGGTGGAAAGCCTATCGCCAACAGGGCTCACATCTAATCTCGGACAGCGTTATTGAAATTGTTAATTGAAAATACACATTGCCTGCTTTTAAACTTAAATCGTCGCGAATTAATAACATTTTTAATTATTTATTTCGGCCTAGTTGCATAGGCCGTGGTCACGACGGGACTCAATATCGACAAATAAAATAAAAAGAGATCGTGAGTATCCCGTATAAATAATTAAAAATGTTGCCTGCTTTTATTTGCCCTACTCGGGGATCGTACACCCTAGAAGTGAAGTCCGACGCCGGACCGCTAAATCACAGAGTCAACTTATTAAAAAAACAATGTTACAGAAGTAAAATGTCAGGGTATTACGAGTACCTCGATAATATAGTGATGCTTCAAATTAGCTTTCTAGCCAAACAAGTCTGAAATAGTGTGTAGTGTTGACCCAACGCGAGTGGCCTCCACGCCGATCGATACGTCAATATTTGTCTAAATAGTGATGCGCTAATATCAGTTTTTTCGATAGTTACATTTTTTATGTCACAGACATCAAATAAGCAGATTCTGTAAATCAATTATTGTTAACCTGAGGTTGGAATTATAAGACTCTTGTGAAAGTAAGTTTACCAATGAATCTACTCTCCAAAACGGAACACAATAATAGCAACGACTATAGCACCTCGTAAGTCACTGTCCCTACGATCATTGTAAGCACAGAACAATAGTACTCACAGAAATTATAAGTAACTAATTGTAAGAGTGTACGTGCGTGGTATTTTTAAGTGTACGGCTTTATGAGATTTATTTTTTGCAGTTTCAATAACATATTATTTTGAAAATATACCTTTTCATTATAGACATTTATTTATTTTATGTGGGTGAAAAAGGTTATCTCTGTCGTTCTCTTTACTAAGTTTAAACCGTCTTGCCCACGTTACAGCCGCAACAGAGAAAAAAGGTTTAGTAAAATTTTGATAACATATAAGAGACAATTTACTATTATGGATTATTATTATATTTTTAAAGCTAAAGCCCGTAACGTTTATTCTGAAATACAGATCATGATCGAATATCCAAACCGATTGTGATCAAATTTGACATGACCAAAAACTATTATATTATAAATAGTTTAAAATATTTTTGCTATCCATTATATATTTGTGTGAAAATGTGTCCTTTTAAGCATGAGACTGTACTTGGACAAAATTTTGACATCAATTCATAATGGAGCCGCTGATGTCAGGCGAATAGATTAATGTTCCGATGTCGTGCAACCTTTTTATAATTTTAAACTATAGCTATAATCAATACGAATTATCGAAATATTTTTTCAACACTTTACATCACTAGTGATGGGAAGAGCCAATAAGCGAGGTGACGTGACAGCCGAGTTAACACTGAACGACATTTGTTTTTTTTTTATTTTTAATTTTAAGTGGATTGAAAGGCGTTGACGGAAAAATACAAATCTCTTAAATAATAAACTTTAAAGTGCCTACGTGTTGTTAATCAATTTCCGAAAAAATATTTTTTTTCCCTAAAAAATATGTCTACAAATTAATACTGTGAAATAATAGCTGAACGGTTTCACTTATTTCCAGGGCTATGTTTAATTAATAATGCCTATTTATAATTCGGTACAATTACAAGTTTATAGAGTAAAAAGAAGACCAATTTACTTGTAAGGATTTTACTTTTTTTACCGTCTGGTTTTTGGTTCAGGTTCGCTGACATATTATTCCAAACAAGATCACTGGTTGTAGAATGCTCTGCAGCAACTTGCCCGTGTAGAGATCCACAGCCTTACCTATCTATTCCTGCTGCCGTCGTATTTTTGAATTTACCTATGTGACTGACATTCCACGATCAGATCACTCAGATATTATCCGAGGGTGGTGTCAAGAGTCTCCGAAACCGGCGTGTTTGTATGAAAGGGGTAATAAATATGAAGGAAACTAGACAGGTTTGTCAGGATCGTGAGGTCTGGCACTCGGTACTCTCTGCCTACCCCGTAAGGGACTTGGTGTGAAGATATGTACGTATGTATGTACCTTTTAGATTGTTTGCCGAAAGCTCCATAATCTCTATCCTTTAACTGAACATAGATTTTATCTATTATTTTACACTTTC
>NJDC01003867.1:31330-43944 GCA_002245475.1 Calephelis virginiensis
ACAAGTTTTTTTGCACATAAGCCAAAATATATGACAAAACTAGTGCGACCGCCGGGTGTAGTTGTTAAAAGTGAGGTTACCTTGGTACCATAGACGACCATTACGACCATTTTCTTATATGATGGCGTCAAAACTCCTTGGGTACACACATGAGATGGATTTCTATACCTGTCTATATCTTATGCTATTGTGCTGACTGCTGACAGGAAACAGAGTTCCTACTTCTTACCACTTCTTCTCAGTGTGTGGCCGCGTTCCGATCCGGTGGTAGTTTAAAAAAACTACCACCACTTGTGTGGTTCAAGTGAATAAAGATTCATCTGATTCTGATTCTACTAAGAAATTTAAGGTTGTGTACTACTGAGCTAATTGTTTGTAATGTATAGAATTTAATTAGGGCTACTCATGAAGCCCGATTTCTTGCAAATTGGAAATGGGAATCGGATTTTTTTAGATTGAATTCGGATTGTCATTTCAGGTACTCTGGAACACAGTACTAGCGAATTATTCACCCCCTTATTTATCCCCCCGGTGACAAGAAATCGGGCTTCATGAGTAGCCCTAATTAAATTCTATACATTACAAACAATTAGCTCAGTAGTACACAACCTTAAATTTCTTAGTAGAATCAGAATCAGATGAATCTTTATTCACTTGAACCACACAAGTGGTGGTAGTTGTTTTAAACTACCACCGGATCGGAACGCGGCCACACACTGAGAAGAAGTGGTAAGAAGTAGGAACTCTGTTTCCTGTCAGCAGTCAGCACAATAGCATAAGATATATTTTAAGCAGTTGAAACAATAAAGGATGAGTATTTTAATATTTTGTAATAAATTTATATAAATAATGAGTAATAAATTGTTAATTTTTATGATGGAAAGGTAAGGTAAATTATTTAATTTACTTAAAAAAACTTTCTAAAATATCTAATTTCACACCTTATGGAAATTTAATTTATCCCTTAAGGATATAACCCTTATAGAATAAAATGTTCATGAATCAATTCCCAATTGTCACCGGTTTGTCCCCCGCCGGTGACAAGCGGGAATTTTTTTCAGAAGAATTTTTTTTTATTCACATTCAGTTCCAAACAGTTCCAAAGACATGCAATGATTCAGATAAAATATTTTACTGTTTATTATTAACTGATCGTTAATAATTCGCTTGTGTTGTATTCAAGATAAAACAGCATAGGTATTAGATACCAATTTCCAATTTTGCATAAATCGAGCTTCAAGAGTAGCCCTGTAGGTCGAATAATGTATTCTGCTATATTTTTAATGTGATTTAGTAAACAAAATATCTGGTGAGTCACCCTTATCACTCAGGCGTATACAAAATAGATTTTGGCCTATTCTCAGACCTACTCAATATGCTCACAAAATTTTACGAGAATCGGTCAAGTTGTTTCGGAGGAGTACGGTAATGAACATTGTGACACGAGAATTTTATATGTAAGATATTAATGCTTTCTGCATTATTTTTTTTGTATTGGGACTCCTTCCATTAATATTTTTAAACTTAAAACATTGCTTAAACTGTCCGATTTATCCTTGAGATTGAGGTAAATGTAAACATTTTGAATAAACCCAAGACACAACAAAAAACTTCCATTGTTTTATAATAGCGGACGCCAAATTTTTGTGATACGTTTGTAACAAATAATATACATTATATTATAAATATATTGTATATAAATATTATACAAAATAATTCGGTAAAACTGTTTTCATTTTAATTGTAAACAGCATACACTTGCTCCTGTTTAACTACTAGGTGACTCGGTTCTTTTACTATTACAAAAATAATATTGTGTATCGCATGTCCATTCGTATAGGTATTCAACCAAATTCCTCATGATATTAAATCACTTCCATAAGATAAATTTCGAAAAAAGATATTCAACTTTTAGAGAAAACATATAACAGGGTCAAAGATTTTCTTGCAGACAAGAATAAATAATATTTCTAATATGATTGGTTGCCGAGGAGTTTGTTTTGCCGTTTCTTCTCCTATCTGGCTTGGTTTAGAAACGGTGGTAGTTTACGGTAGATAGGGTAAAATTAATTTACATTCTAAAAATTGATTGTATTCATAAATAATCATGTAATCAATACAAAAAAAAACAGAGTGTAAATAGTAAATAAATAATTAAAATTACTAATTTGATTAAAACCTATTAAAATATTTGCACACCACAAGTTGGTAGAATATGTTGGAACGCTTAAATAATTTTGTAACATCTTTGTAACACTCATATTCCGCCAATATTTTTTTTTCTTTCTTTCTTTTTTATATTAAAATCTTAAAATTCTTCCAAGACTTCCCCAAACATGCTAAATAATCTATTAACCTATATAAAAATGAATCCCCATTTTGCGTAATCATCGTATCACGCCTAAAGGGATGTACTAATTTTGCATATTTTTTTTAGACTTAGACAGGAAAATTGCAAGAAAATTGAGAAAAACAATAGTTAAATATTTTTTTATGTAAACTGTTACTAGGTAAGTTCGCCAGGTCGGCTAGTCTGTATACGAGGTTTTCTCGAATCACTAATTAGTTAACGATATTCCAGCTACCGACTCAAAATAGGTATCTTAAAACGTAAAAAAATATTTAAAATGGTAGGAAGAGAAAAAAGAAAGTATCGTGTGTGTAAAAGTGAACGAAACGGGTTGGCTGTTATAACAGAGAATAAAAAATAAATGGTCTACTTTCTTCAGAGGATTTTACTACAAACTACGGTATTGTAATTATTTTAGACCTTAGTATTAAAATAAAATTAAAATTTGAACTAATAAAACTGCAAAACACTGATTTAATTTAATTACCACGTGACGATTTGACAATTTTTTTTTTCGAAAGGTAGGTCGTGATTCCGAGATGACCAAGTGAGGTTAATTTAATAAAAAAAGTAGTATCTTCACACCTATATCCCCGAAGAGGAAGGTAGAGGCACTACAAAGGCACCCACAACTAACCGAAGACACTACGTCAGACAATGTGATAGGAAGCCTATCGCCAACCGGACACATGTCCAATCCCGGCAACGTTATTTTTAATAGAAAATACTCACTTTCAATTTTTTTGCAGCCCGACACAGGAATCGAATCCGGAACCTTAAGAAGCCAAATCCGACGCCGCGCTGGACCGCTAGACCACAGAGGCGATCATTCAACATCAGCTAATTTAATGAAGACCCAATTAGTGATTTGCGAACTATATTTAATAGATACCTATACTTAATACGTTTATGACATAACAACTTACACACATGACCTCTTTCTAAAAAAGAACCATCAAAATCTATACATTAGTGGCAGTGAAATCTTTTAACAAACAAGCTAAAAAATTGGTAACCTAATTAATACACAACTTTCAATTCAATTTGTACATAGAGACAAATGCTATTAGCTTTTAAATTAGTATAATATATTTTTAGCACTCCATAGAGACCAACTATGATAATGATAAAAATGCCAAGATGTGCCTTTTCTGTAAATCACTATTTGCTAATTATTATTCACATATCATTGAACTTATGTTTCGAAACTAGCAAAATTAAAATAATAATATCCTGAATCATTAATAGAGGATGCTAAATTTCTGATACTTGTTCGTAACTTAATAATACAGTTGTTCCTGTTTCTTAGATCATAATTTACTGTGGAGAACGTGTTCATCTCAATGTGTAGAGATGAACAAGATTACACGTGTCCAAAGTATCTCTAGTTGTTCAGGAAACACGAGTGTTTATGTATATTTTGCTTTGCAGACAATACAACGAATGATGCAACATACACTCGAACAGTCGTCGTTCATATGATACTTATGCTACTGATGACGCAGCTTAAATGCCACGCAGCTATTTCGCATGGCCTAATAAGATAGTACAAGAAACTGTGAAATTCAAATTTGATATTTTGCTGAGGAAGTTGAATAAAATGTTTCTGAGTGTAACCACTCGTATGTGAAATTAATATTTTTGGTAGTTGTTTTAGTCAAAATTATTTCATAATTATGTATAACTTTCATAACAGGTAAATAGTTCCAATTCTATAAACGAGAATTAAAATTACGTTTAAATCCTAATATATCTAGGAAAGGGCAATTTAAATAACCTATTTACGGTTAGGTATAGGCCTGTCCGAGTTTAAATTCTAACATATTTTAATAACATTGAAAATAACAGTGGTAGCCTAGTAATTGTCTCTTATCTCAAATAGGTTATTGAAATTGACTGTATCTTGTAACATTTAAAGTGTATACAATTACCAAAAAAAAAAGACTTTTTAAAATACAGAGATAATAAACATAAGAATATGTTATTTTACTACAATGTAAACAATAAAAGGTAAAATGTAAGAGTTCAGATTTTTAATTTTTTGTTACTCGATCATACACTTATGAGTTGATAAGTTTGCAGTAAATTTGATAAATACAAAGATCACATTTTTTTTAAGATCTTTCTTCATTATCAAATAAAATTTTAATTAAACTATTTTGGCTAAAGCAACACAATGTTTGAAAAATATCAACTTCTGAAACATTTTTATTATTTTAATATATACTGTAAAATTTAGAAAAAGCTTTAAAATATAAAAAAATATATATTATAGATGCAAATTAACCCATATTTTATTATTAAATGACTTCATTAAAGTTTAAAAGCTGTTTAAAAAAATATTAGAAAAAAAGCGCAAAGACAGACTCCATACTAACATATACTCTAAGGTTTTTCTTAATAACTGCTGATATGGTAGAATGAGTATAGTTTCAAAGTAGTTGTACAAAGTAGTGGTTGTGTCGGATATCTGCTCTACAGAAATCTTAAGCACAGTATGTATTACCATACCGAATTATCATAATATAATTTGAAGAAAAGCCACATATTTTTATGGAACTTACATTTAAGTGTTGCATTAAAACAAATACTGCACATTCCGTCATTGTTGACATGCACAATTGAAATAAATAATTACTAGCTGAACCGACAGACGCTGTCCTGTCTTAACTATGAATATTGAATTATTTTTTTCATAAGAACCTTCTTATAAATAAACTCCATCCATTCAAGCTTGAAATGGGGATTCATTTTTATCTCTATAACATATGATTATATCTATATAATATATTCATATACATTTTTTCAGGTAGTTCTCTAGGATATAGTAGCAAGGATGTTGACTATTATTTACGATACTCTAAGATCGATTTCTATTCAAGTTTTACTTGAAAGTTTAAAAAAACTCACAAGTTCACTAGGTTTTAAGTTCAAAATGTGTTTTTTTTATTTAATAACTTGTGCTACATAATTAATGAAAAATCGCAAGACACAAAATGAAAATCAATAACAAGAGTCAGCAGCTTTCAAAATTTAGGTATTACTTTAAAGTATTTTCACGCCCGTATCCCTCAAGATGTAGTCAGACGTGCAATCGTCACCTTCGGTTAGCTGAAGAAAATAGTCCTATAATTTAATAGGTGACATACTAATCGCAAACCGGGCACTTGTAAAGCTTTGAGCAACGTTATTTTTATTAGAATTTTTTACCCGAGTTAAACCAGGGACCTCATATAGTCAAGTCCTACATAGGAAAATAAAGCTATATATGTGTTTCACTTTATGTAAATTTAATTTCTTGCCTAATAAGGATACGATAATAATTTAACAACTTCAAAAATAAAAATAGAGTAAAAGTGTATGTAAAAAAAACAACACTCTGCCCGATTTCTTCTTTCTTTAGTTGTTGTTGTGCAGGGTGTTTCTCCCTCGACTACCTAAGGCTAGCTATTAAATATAAACGCAAGCATGCAAAAAAAATCTAACCTAATCTCAATCTTTTTTTATTTTTAAAACATTGTTAATGTGAAAATACATAAAATAAGCTGCTGCGCATTCGTAAATATTCTGAAAGAAGTGTAGTGAACTTTACTAATTAATATACTTACAACACACAAGATTCAAAATATCTAAGAAAACTTTAGGATGCGACGAGATTATTTGGCCTAATATAATATAATGGCCTAATAATTAGTTTTGGACAAACGTAGATAGGCCAAGTGAAACTAGGACAAAAGTAGTTTACAATTATTTTCAATAATATTTATTTATCTCTAAATATTTAGTTTGCACTGTCTGTAATTTTATTAGTTTTTTTTTTAAATCTTAGGTTGAATGTAAGAAATATCTGGTTTGAGATAAGCTCGCCTTTTGCAATGTATTTATTATTCGTTTTTTCTCGTATTTGATATCTATTATGTGTACAATAAAGTTTAACAAACTAAATTAAATTAAGTGAGCATAACGAAAGCAATAAGCATGCTATTGAAAATGTGTATGTGCAACTCACAAACAGCAAAAGTGAAATTTTATTTCATCTCATTCTCCTCGCTCTTTTGTACATTAGTACAATGCGATCGAAGCCTCTTTTTAAGTGCAAGCGCACTTCAGTTTAGCGCAACTTTCATATAAAAAAATGAAAAAAAAAATAAGTTTGCTATGTTTTTTATTCGCCCAAATCATATGACTCTAGTTGCCTTATATCTGAATGCCTTTAGACTTACTTTCAAATTATACGGGTTATATCTTTTCAAGTAAACTTCATACAAATTCGGGTTTTCTATGTATCTATGGAAGTCCCGCCTCTTATTACGTAGTATTTATATACTCTTTGGCGCACTTATGTTAGGTTGCACCGCTCTTCCATTGCTTAAAAAACATTAACGTCAGTTTAGCGCAACTTTCACATACAAAAATAAAAAAAATAAGTTTGCTATGTTTTTTATTCGCCCAAATCATATGACTCTAGTTGCCTTATATCTGAATGCCTTTAGACTTACTTTCAAATTATACGGGTTATATCATTTCAAGTAAACTTTATACAAAATCGGGTTTTCTATGTATTTATGGAAATCCCGCCTCTTATTACGTAGTATTTATATACTCTTTGGCGCACGTGTGTTAGGTTGCACCGCTTTTCCATTGCTTAAAAAACGGTCGGTTATCCACTGGGAAATTAACTATAAATACAAATTTTGTAATGTTTGTTATAAAATTAAATTAAAATTAATCCTAATATTTTTCTTTGTCGTATTCTTGTTGCATCTACTTTCAAATCCACCAGGAGAGCCGTTAGAGGTTGTTTAAAGTCCCTTGATATGAATTTATTTTTCTTTAAAAAATAAATAAATAACTTAATCTTAAATACTACAGAACAAAAATCAGCCTACTTTAAATCGCCGGACATATTTATTTCAAATTATAATTTTCAAAAAGTGGTTTATTATGGCCGCCATTTTTTTTAGAATCATAAAATGTCTACTCATAACACATTCAACAACTTCTTAATTAAGTTAGGTAATCCATCAAACGAATTGCTGGCACCTAGTTTTATTTGTCACAATAATAAGTAAAATTAATTAATAACTGTTCTCTGTCCGTCCGTCAGGATTACTTTTTTTTTAAATCATATATAGACGTGATAACGAGTTTTACTTGTACTTTTTGGACTAAGTATTTTTAACATTTTTAAAGTGAAAACTTCTTTAGCAGCATTGTCCACTTTTTTTTGGAATAGGTAAGAACTTCTAAACTCGCGTCAGGACACGTGACCTGAAATCTCGTAAGGCGGCGCAGGGCGCTTGCGCGAATGTTCGTGTTGTCATGTTTGTATACGATAGCGCAATAAATGAATATTGTATTCTACCACATAAATGATAGTACTTTCATACTGATAGTTAAAGCAATTCGTGCAAAATTATTCCCTAACCATTCCAAATTAATTAATATTTAAGTTTTCACTTCTGCCGGCACTCCCGGAGTGTAACCCGTCGTTTTTTTACAATACTATACGATACAATACAATACGTATTTGTTATTTTTATTTGAGAGGTCAGCGAAAGTCGCAGAGATATCGTAATGGTAAAAGACAACTGTGACCTATAGACATCATAGACGTTACAGGTGCGTCGCTGTCGTGTGGCCGAGATGTTTGGCTAATTGTGCAAGTCTACCGGCTACTCTACCCTCCAGGCCGGAACATGACAATGTTGGTAATTTTGTGGTGCACTCACTAAACTAATTTTAAGTTATCGCCGTTTTCTTTCAACGAAAGTAGCAGAAAGAGACAACAAACTTTTAGTGCTGTCAAATTAGACCCGAGTTACGGACTCGAGGCACAACCAGGGCACCCACGACTAGCCGAAGACACTAAGTCCCATTTTTTTTAAGAAAATGAATGTTATAAATTTTCTAAAGAAATTGCCTGGTTGACGATAGGCTTGCCGTCTATCACATCGTGGGACTTATTGTCTTGGCTAGTCGTGGATTGTGCCTCTGCCTATCTCTTCGGGGATATGGCCGTGAAGATAACTTTTTGCTATCGCCTTTTGGCCAAACAGCGTAAATGCATATCTCCGCCGACATATCAAGAGGCTGATGAATTAAATGTGTTTCTGGATCTGGATGCTTATTATATTTATACTCATATCAATATAAGTATTTCTATATATTAGTATCATTGACTAACACCAATAACACGAGCATAACTTTGGGATTAGATCACTGTGGATAATTTGTCAAGCGATTTTTGTTTATTTAAAATTAAAATTCTTGTGTAAAAGTTGACTAAACGAGGTCATATATGCTAATTTTTAATATTTAAAGCATTTTAATATGTAACGGAGAAATTTCTTAATTTGACACGTATACCTACTTTTTATGTTGGATCATCCGTAACTTTTTATAGTACTACTATTTAAATTATGCGCTTCAGTTTTACACTTTTTACTCATTTTACACTTTTTACTCATTTTACACTTTACACTTTTATTTTTAAATTGGCTAACCTAATCGAAATTTAAGCAAAATGATTAATTATGTAATAACGACTCTATATAGATATCTTTAAAATACATTCGGATTTCCGAAGCTTGACGAATATAGCCGAAGCGCATAATTTAAATACCTAGTACTACTTACTATACTTAGTAGTCCGATTTGATAATTTTTATTTGTTAAAAAGAGACTTCCTCAAGACATTTGGATTTAAATGGAATTATTGTTTACCTATTGATTTCAATGTGTGACGACGCATATTTTTTTTTACAGAATAGTGCGACTTTGGTTATTCTTTAGATAAAACTATACTAAAACTAAATTGCAGAACGAATGCTTAATAACAAAGGCCAAGTAGGAACTTTCTGTAGAACAAAGTATTGTTTAGCAATAAACAGCGGGAAAATGTCACCAAAAATTATATTACGAATCCTAATTTTTTTAAATGCGAAAGTCGGATTTTTGTGTTACACGTTCACGTTTAAATGGACCGATGTTGATGATGATTGATATGGACATACTTTAAGACTTGAGCACATAATAAATTTACTTTTTTTAAAAAATTAACCACCCCATAAATTTAATGAGATATTGAAGTTTGCTCAAAACTGTTTTATATTGACGAAGTTGCGGGTAAGTGTTAGTGTTATATAAATTTTCCTTCCATAAACCCGTGAAGGTTATAACAGCTATCAATGCCGACATGTTTTTGTTTTAGCATATCGTTTTTATGCTTAAATTAAAAATATGTGTTTTTATTAAGTTTTGTTATAATATATTAAACGGATGTTATAAAAATTATTTGAAAGGAACATTGCAATTAATTTGTATTTAATATATATGCATAAATGAATGAAGTATCTACGGAGCAATTATAATTCATAGATAGCGAAACAATAACAAACAAATATTGCGGAAAGTCCAAGTGATATTCATTGTTAACTCTTTATTGTAGGTACACAACTGATATTACAAAAAAAAAAAACTTAAAAGTAAAAAAAGTACAGAAGGCGAGCTTATCTTTACTAATTATAAAGAGGAAATGTTTGATTTTTTGTTTGTTTGAAGCGAATAGGCTCCGAAACTACAGGACCGATTTCAAAAATTCTTTCACCTTTAGAATGCTACATTATTCTTGAGTGAAAAAAGGCTATATTTTAATTTGAAAAGTATAGGGTTGCGTAAGATATTTGGGTTTGTCGGACTCAAGGTGTAAGAAATCAACCAGAAAAGTTACTTATTTTGCGTACGCTGCCTAAACTACAAATGATAGAACCATCAAATGTTCTAACTAATTGTAGATTAGTTTATAGATTAATTATAGATAAATTTCTATAAAAAAGTCCGCGACAAACTATACCTATCTATGTCCAGTGAGGCACATCAACGATTATTTTATTTTAAAAAATCTTGAATTTTTGGACTACAATTAAACGCGTTTTTTTTACTCATGCCATTAATCATTACCAAAATGAATTAATTTATCGCTAAGTACAGTTTATGTAGATAAAATTTGGTCGTTGAATGATTATGATGGGACGTACGGTTTTGAAGTTATGGCGAAATGAAAATATAACGATTTGTGCTGCACGGCCCAGTAGTTGGAACTACTGTCAATACATCATCTACTGTGCGTGCGTGCGTGCGTGCATGCGTGCGTGCGTGCGTGCGTGTGTGTGTGTGTGTCTGTGTGTGTGTGTTTGTTTGGAGCTTATGCATTAGAAAATTATCTGTCATTATAGCTGATCAACATAGGCTACGGTATTTCTTTGAAAAAGTATAAATTTATTCACCCGTTCGAAGCCGGGACGGGCTGCTAGTATCTAATAAAAGAAATTTCTTCCAAGCCAAGCCGTAAAAGGAAAGTAATAAATGAAATAAGTAGACTTGGTGTACAGATAAATAAACTGGTAAATATAAACTAAGTATTTAATAAACTAACACACATAACATAAAAAAAATAAAAAAAAACAATAAACAAAAACCTAAATAAAAATAGTATTAACGAATTGAGAGTCTAAACTATGGCAAATTAATGCTCTTTGAGATGTTTCTTGACTACAACAACAACAACAACCTTACAGCATGAACTGTGAATGAATGAGAATATGCAGCAGAATGACTAAAAGGGTATTGCAACAGAGTACGTACATTTGAACGACAAAGCGAATCAAGAGAATGTAAGAATGAGTTACGAAGATAATTAGGAGAAAATTTTCATGTTCAAAATTTAAAAAATGTCATGAGAATGAGCGGATACCAAACAGTTGCAGTAGTTCTATTTAAATAATGCGCTTCGGCTATAATCGTCAAGCTTCGGAATTCCGAATGTATTTTAGATATTTTTAATGATATTGTAAGGCCAACAAGCGGACAGATTTCCTGATGGTAAGAAATTCCTGCCGCCTAGAGACACCAAAGGTGGTAATGGTGCGTTGCCATCCTGAGGTCGGGATGTTAGGCGTCTAGCAAAAGTAAGTTTACCGGCTACCTTACCCTCCGAACCGGAACACGTCATGACGTTATGGCAGCAGGAATAGGTAAGGCGGTGGTACCAATCCGGGTGAGTCACTACGAAACTCTACCACCTAGCCAGATGTCACGGTGTTAGTGACGGTAAGCCTATGCTCGCCTTTTACGAGCTACCTGGCAGGAAGTTAGATGGTCTATTCTGCAAGGGAGCACGGATCAACACGGGGTAAAACAACACGGGCTATATAGAGTTGTTATTACACACAATAATTTCGCTTAAATTTAGATTAGGTCAGCCAATTTAAAAATAAAAATATAAAGTGTAAAAAGTGTAAAGCCGAAGCGCATAATTTAAATCGTTGTACTGTACATATTTTTTCTGCATGAGATCCCGGGTTCGAATCCCAGGTCGGCCAAAAGAAAATTTGATTTTTCCAATTTCCTAAACAAAAAAACGTTGCCCGTGATTGGATATGTGCCCGGTTGGCGATATGCTTTTCGCCTATCAACTTGAGGGACTTAGTGTCTTCTGCTAGTCGTGGTTATGTCTCTGCCTATCCCTCTGGGGATAAGGGCGTCAAGATACTTCTTAGGTTTAAAAATATTTGAGGATTATTGTATCATTTTCATTGACACGTTTTAATTTGTAACTAAATTGTTAAAGGCCTTATAAACAGTAAGGTTGCGTGCTGCAGTTTTTTATTACATTTTAATTAACTACCTTGATATTAAATATCGAATGCATAACCTCACTTTCTTAATCAATTATTTAAATACAAGAAACTTAAAGTTTCGCCTTTTTTATTATTTTAAGAAAATTGTTAGGTAAAGTTTTCTAGAATTTTGTATAGTATCTATTTATAATCTAGACAAATAATCTAGACACGTAACAACGTCTCAGACTCTTCTACTACTTCTATAAGTAAGTATAAAGTTTAAAAGTAAGTGTAAAGTTTATACTTACTTTTTGAAGTTAACAATCGAAAACGAACGACTGTAGTTTGATTTTGTACGAAAAACGACTCGTTTCTTGAATATAAGATCCGGACCTTAGATACTTACTTATTAACCTACTTACGAGTATAATTAAATCATATGCATGTTTGTGTTTTTCTGGTTTATCAGAATTGTACTTAACATAATACCTACGTTATTTTTTTTAATTTGATAGGTTAGTAAAATCTAACCAAACCAAATCTTGTGCTTGAATAACGTGTGCTCGTAGGTAACTGAAATTTTAATAGGTATTTTGTAATTTCTATTGTTTTATGATGTTAGATTGCAAACAAGCAGACGG